>JAOXNN020000072.1:1368890-1384917 GCA_028571205.2 Hydropsyche betteni | reverse complement strand
TGTACCCGATTTGAATATTTAATTAATAAAATCAAAATAGTTCATTTGTTATTTGTTTGTGACATATAGGCAAAGCCGTAGGTAATAAGCATCATATTATAGACGTTAACTATATACGCATATAAAGACCATATTTACGAGAAAGTCGCGAGCGTCATCGAACAGACACACACACACATCCGTGATTATATATAGGGTTAATATTTAAAAATATTTTTTTAAAAAAGATTTTTCTAATATCTTCCACTCGATTCAATTTTCGATCATTTTTATGGACATGAACTTCCCACATCTTTCTGATTTCAATTTTCGGTATCCCTCATTTTCATTCACTATAAAAAATAATAATGAAAGAAAATATAACGATGTCCAAATTACGAAAAAAGACACAGCCTGTCACGATAATGAACGCAAATGCAATCAAGCAAGTTAATATCAAGATAATTTTCTCGCAACGTTATAGGCGTACGTCTTCGTGACCCGAATTGCCAGTCTCCGCTCGACCTGTGGTTCCCAAACACTCCGCGACAACATCAGCCGCCAATTAAACGCCCACCCACACCACCCCATTTCCTCACACCACCCCTAGCCCTTCGTCCCTCACGTAGTCTCGAGGGTTAACCGCCTACAAACCACCCCGTAGAACCGCCCGTGTGTTCGCACCCTTCCACACATTAGCTCCATTATGTATCTTCACCGTCACACGTGGTTTATTAAAAGATACATTTCACTCCAATTATTGTGTAATTTCCACGACAACTAATTAGATATTTCATGCTTCATTTCAGTTTGATCTTTAGAGATTTTCAAATGAAACCGATATACTCAACTGTCGGCTTATAGATTTGAATATGAATGTGACTATTCAGGTTTTCAAAAATAATTATATTTCCCGGCGCCGATTCACATTTATGAAATGTGCAAAATGACAATGGCCGAAATTAATTTCGATCCGGTCACACTTTGCGTTCGTACAAAACGGCCAGCGGAACGGGGACCGGGCAATCATCGCAATTTAGAGACTCGCATGCGAAAATCGGCTAAAAAAAAAACTGGCACGTACACGTGCGCGATAAATGCGCTCGCGTATAAAATTTGAATGGGCGAACGATTGGCGGCGGGAGCGAAAAAGCCGTTCCGGAAAATGGACGCGCTTGGAAAATGGCCGAGCGATGCACTCGTGTAATTATCCATGGAAAATTGTCGGCGGCGATAATTGGGAGGCCATCGCTCGAATTGTGTGTGGAGCGGGTGGCATAAATTAAAAGCGCTGTGCGAATTTTAAAAACGTTTTTGCAGCTCGCCAGTGAAAGGGTTGAAATTGCGCGGACAACTATCGCTCGACTCTGCGCCATTGTTGGTGCGCGTTGATATGAAAAAAATAATTGCTACAAAAGCTTTCAATGTGCTCCATTCGGCAATAATCACGCATAAATATTCTGAAAAATTTTTTCAAAGTATACAAGCCTTATTGAATGCATCTATTCTGAATAACCGAAGTCAGGCAATAAATGTGGCAATTGATAAATAGTTAAGTAATTGGTTAAAATCATTGGAAAATGATGATTTTTAGTACTCATTGTCAGATTCTTGAAGATTTTCCTGGTTGGAACATATATCGAAAAAAATAATGTGATTATGTAGATATCTGCATAAGATAATGTTAAGTAAACGGATCCCCTATATATAATAGTGGATTTCTGTGTGTTTATTCGTCTGCGTGTTCGTTCGTTCGATGTCATTCGAGACTTTTTCGCGAATATGGTTTTTATGCGTAAACATTTAACGTCTATAATATGATGGTTATTACCTACTGCTTCTGGCTTTGCCTATATATCGTAATTGTGACAATAATAAATGAACTGGTTTTATTAATTAAATATTCAAATCGAGTACGAGCATCGGATAGCTGATGTTACTACTGATGTTCCATTCTAATTTAGCCTGTATGCCCATTAGAATAACGGCTATAATTGCAATAATAAACAAAACGATTATTGATTATATATAGGGGATATTATTACGAATTTGATGAAGCAATTGATACTCCAAAGCGAAACCCTTGCGATAATTAAATGTTTTCACATTTTATCGTTTTCCGTTTCTTAACAAATTTAATTTATTTTTTTATATTTTAATTAAAAAATTGACATTATATTGTGTTATCAATATACTTCTACAAACTTTACATTCACAGCCGATGTTATTAATATCGGGCCAATATACTAGTTATAATTTTATATACTTTTCAAGCACTCTGATTTATAGATACTTATTCTACTAAAATTAAAATATAATCATTATCTGAATTCTGAATAGTTTTTTGTATTATTTATTTTTTAATAATTACCTTCTACTTATCTTCAAATATAAAAAAAAAATATTCCAACTTTCTATAAAATCAAAAAGACCTTACTTGTACAAATTGTTTATGCCAATTGTGATACAAATCGCACGATAAAGACGATGATGATAAAATTAATTTAAAAAATATATTCTAACAAAACAGATTGACGATCTTTGAATCTGCCAAATTAGAGACCTTTGAGCCGATATTCATACGCATTTTAATTCGACGTTAATCTCGAGCATGTGTAACAAATGTCGTTCAGGGGTCGCGAAATTCCGCCGCAGGCACAAAAGCAGTACCCGTAGACAATGGGGGCCCTTTTCAACTAACACCTGGTCACCGTCGTTCGAGAATTCAAACCAGCCCAACACTAATAACATGTTTACAATCGAACAGCCATTGTATCATATTATATTATATGCGCGAGCAGAATCCGGGTGTTCGCGGTTCGGTCATCAAATGCGTGGGTGTTAAATATTCTTCGAAAGATCGTTTTTTTTTTATTATTTCATTTTATTTCGTATTTCGAAAGTGTCAAAATTGAATTCTGATCTGATTTGTGATGTCTATATTATAAGAATTATTTTTATTTGTCGGTTTTTCCATATGGATAACATTCGGGATACTGACTCAATGTTTGTTTAAAAACCAGATCAGAACGATCGTAAATTAAACTCTTTTACGTATAAAGCCAGGTACGTCTAATATACAACATTAAATATTTGTCAATATTCATGAAATTTTTCAGATTTCGATCTAACTTTGAATCGAATTCTGATTATTAAAATTGAAATGTTTGAAATCAATCAACAGGTGAAATTTTCATTTACGCAATTTTCAAAATTATCAAATCGATACAAACACAATCCAAATGAACTTTCGATACGATTTTTGACCCGATCAGCGTTACATAAGCACAAAACATATGCAAACGTCTACATCACGAAATCGTGTATCGCCGACGAGCGTCTTATTAACGCACGATCGGGCCAAAAATCGACAAAAAAACAATGCACACACGACGAGCACATCTGAGCGTACACGCGTTTACGTTGTTATTTGAATTATTGATTATATGCGCAGATGAAAAATTAATTATCAAATCGGAATGAATCGATCGGATCTGTGCGCGCGGACGGAATGCGGCCCGCTCGGACACGTTAATATGTTTGATTAATGGACGATCGACGGCCGTAGATATCATCTCGGATGATTTGTATAATATAATATGCGATCGTAAGTTTATAATAAATAGAATGTGTATTATTCGCGTGTGTGCGTGTGACTTATAGTCGTTGAACTCGCGTCTCCGAGTCATGATCGTGCCGAAATCTGGTCTACACGGTTCGGATGGGGTCACCTTCGGAACGCGCGACCCGATTAAGATGGAACTTGCTGATTATTATTAAAAGATAAAGTCGTATTCGATTGATTCGTGGACTCGTTTTTTTGGAAATCAACGATACGTATGAAGTTTTTTTTTTTTGAAAATATAAAATTTGAGCGGTGCATTGAGTGTAGATCTAGTTTTCGATGTTTTATTTTCGTCATCAACATGTATAGTTTTTTTATGTAATATTTACTGTAAAATAAAGTATATTTTTCTAATCACTTTTTTATTTAGTGATAAGAGGAAGGTGTTTACTTTCTTTCCAGAAGTTATATTCTGAAAACGTCATTTGCAAATTTTCCGATCTCGATGACATATAGACGCTTTTATTTCTTGACCATAACACATTTTACATTGAATGAGAACCGATTTATTCTATAAAATAAAATCCTTATTTCTAAAAAATATCATCATTATCATCATCATCATCATCATCATATGCAGTCTAAAGACAAGATTGTTTTATGTTATAAAAAATTGCACATTTTCCAAGATTTGGAATACATATATAATTCTCGAGTAGTTTGAGTACTGATAACTATTCTTTACTAAATGGTTTGACAATGAAGTCATCGAATCTATTTACTGAGTACACCACTTGTCGCTCAACTTCAACGATTAACAAATTTAACAGTATTAAACCGTTAAATTACTAAAATATATAAAAAAAATTATATAAAACTCATTTTTTAATTAACATAAAAAAATCAAACATTTTCCGATTAAATATCAAAAATACAAAACAAAAACTCATTCTGATCACTTTTCCGAATGACTCGTGTCACAAATCGCACATCTGTCCACAAAAGACCCGGCGCATTTGTCTCCGGTCACGGTAGGGTTACAAAGCGGCACAGCATCATTTTAATATTTTAATGAGTGTTGCCCCCACCACCGGAGGACACGCCTCCAGACTCCCCCCCACCACCCTGGCCCCTCCCCCCGCAGCATCCGACACACACACGTGCACATTTATGCACATCGCCGATATGCACACACGTGTGACAATGGCACGCGCACTATACTACAGGTGAGTGCGTTAATTGTGCCGAACCGGTCTGCAACCGATCCTACGAGCCTTGCGGATTTGCTCAATGCATAATTGCGATTGCTTGCGAATTTTCAGATCATTTATACAACGGTTCGATATTGAAAAATGCAACAGTAGATGAATTCGATTGCATAATGTTGATTTAATAAAAAAAAATTGTATATATATGAGTATTTTCAATATTAAAAAAAAATTAACGAATTCAAAATTTTTATTTTATATATTAGATATTTTAAGTATATTTCTTTTGAAAAAAGACGTATAGACAAAGTGCTCGAGTCATAATTGGATGGTGCTGGTCGTGGCGCATTTTGAGTGCATTCTCAACAGTAGTCGAAAAATCGCAACGATGGAAAATGAAACTAAGACGTAGCTCGAATTGCATTACCATCTCTTGTATATCAGCGTCGAAACGTACCGCGTATTATAATGCAGAATATGGAAGGAAGCATCGAAGAAATTGTATTTTCCGCAAATTCCGACGCTGAATGCAAAAGTAGCGGAACGCTCTTGTGTATGTGTGCCGTCGTACTTTTCAGAGTAAAAACGAGTGCTCGACAAACACGAACGGTCGAGGAAAAATTCCATTATTTTAATGGATCCCGTCTAATTTCGAAACGCGCCAGCTAGAATATGCGCATATAATAATATTATGGCATGAATTCTTTGGTGTGCGGTCGAAGATGTTGCTTTGGTTCTATGCAACGCATCGAAACTCTCCTCTGTCCAAATAAAGCACATTTCATGTAATTTCACCTCGAAAAACAAAAATTTGATATTCAAAAAGATTCTATGATTCATTGTTTCAATTGCAAGTATCAATTTTTTCACTACATCGTTAACGACTGCGGCGCGAAATTTAAATATAATGCGTATTTGATTCGGAATAGTAGACTTGTATAATGCGTCGCTCATGAATTATTTAAAATCGTTTTGTAAACATTTTCAACAAAAATCGCTCGCACAATAATAACCGGTAATTATACGGTACGACCATAGCAATTTCCTCGAAAGATATCAAAAAACGGGGCTGCACACGCCATATGTTCAATGAGTCGCTTTAATTAAAGGGGTGAAAACGTATTTAAGTGCGCCGAAATAATGACTGAAAATAAATATTTAAAAAAAAATACGTGGAAAAAGAACAAAGATTGAAGTAAACTCGTTTATATTGTGCTTGTTTTATTTTATAAAAAAATATTATAACATTAGGAGAAAGTATATGTGCAAGAGCAACTGTTTCGTCGGTGAATTTAAATAATAACAAGTGCCAGGAAGCCGCTTCGATCGTTAAACGAACGTTAAAATAACATATGTTAGGTTTCGGATGTGCTTTAAAATATACGAGAATATCATAAAGTGTGATGTTCTTCATATCCATATACATTACAAACGTCAGCAAGCTTGTAAATTCGGCAACTTTGAAACTTTTAAGATCAAGAACTAAACATTCTTAAAAATTACACAATGAAATTAGTCAAATATTTGAACATCCACATTCACAAACAAAACACAATCAATTAAACTAATTTCAAATAAAAATTTAATCATCACATCAAGTACCAGCAATTGAATCGAGATCAAACCCTTCGATTGCGAATCGTCGCCGTAGCTACTTTAGAGCCTCTCAACTCGCATTAACGCGCGCACAAAAGCACCATATTGAACCGGTTCGTTTTATTATGTTCAATATAATATGAAATAATATAAAGAGAGTGTTTTGAGCCATTGATTCGTACACTGGGCGCGATTGTTTGTACCCATAATTAAGCGGGTGCGGACGCTCGCGGACAATGCAACGCGGACCGGACGGGGTCCCCTCATTATGTTCGGCCGAGTAATGAATGAAATTATTAAATGATCAAAAGGTACCTTCGGCTCAAGGGAAACGTTGGCTACCGACGATGACGACGACGAGAGCACCCTACGTCAATCAAAAATCAAAGAAAAACGAGCGCCCAACGGTGAAAAGCACCGGTTTCGCCGATGGTGCACAATGGCGTTTGTTTTTATTTCCATTTTTTCGGTCGTTTGTTTTTGCGATGAATATGGAGTTTTTCGACTCAATAGAAACTTGTTTTTATATCAAACATCTAAAAAATATTTGTATCATCATGTATCACTTAAAGCAATCGAAGGGAAACCCACCGATACTTAAAATAATAGTAACACTCACTGAGTTGCTCATTACTTTGTTAATCAGTACAAAAAAAAATATATCAAACATTGAAAACCATGTATTCAGTACCATTCTAAGATATCAAAGACATGGCCACAATTCGCAAACAAGAAGAACTAAGCCAGGCTATTATCCGAAACGACATATATACATATGTTCAATAACAAGGCTTTTTTTTATTATTTTTCATTGTAGACTCAGCGGCGCCGACGTATCGTTAATAAGTATTTATCAATTAAAGCGCCGTCCCCTCGACAGTATGTACTCGGCAACTCAATGGCGTTTCAAGGGATTAAGTATGGATCGACATTAATGGGAGGATAGTGGGATGGCGGCAATATCGCGGGGCGTCCCAAGAAAAAGTATAATTGGCCCGGGAACACAATCCAAATGGAAGTGGTATAACTCAAGAGCAGAACAAAGTTCGTCCGCAGACAATGTGTAGTGGTGGCCGCCGCCACAATATCGCGATATAATAAAGCATGCTCTCGTGGCTCTTCTGCAAAAATGTTTCTTATAATAACAAAGATAATAAGCGAAGGGGTCTGCTAAAAGGAGTCTTATATGATTAGGCGATGTTACTGTTAACTCGCCAGATAGTACGTAATACGTTGCTGGATTGTAACGCTAGTACGCTCGGTCATAGTGCGCATTGCTAAAGAAACGTGATATTTTCTGTTGTACGTCAAAGCGGGTTTAAATTTTAACATTTGAAATTCAAAATGATGTTCGTATATGAAATATTTTTTTATTTTTTATTGATACAAATATTATTTATGAATATTAATTATTAACTGTTCTAAGTGTGTTTGAATGCATAATAAAAAAAATGTAATTGAAATACATTAAAAATTTCAATTAATTCTTTGATAATTATATAATTTTTTTTTCATAATTATTTTAATAAAATTGTTTTATTATGTTAATAATAAAATGTGGAGAGAAATACGATCGAGCGCAGTGTACTTAGTTGGCCGTGCGACCTGTTCCGCGGCTCGTACGCAACGTTAGCATTGCATACAAAAGGGAAAAATACTTAGTGCCCTGGACTTAATATAAGAAAATGAACTAATGGATTTTCCTGCTTTCTTTTATGTTTTCATATTATTACGGTAATATACTGGGCGAGAGTGTACAACCGCCCCGGTCCGATGAATGGGCCTCCGCCAAGACAATGGCCGACGACCACTCACCGCCCATCCCCCACCCTCTCCCACCCACCCACCCACCCACCCTCCCCCCGAGCACACACAGACAAATTTAATTATAACCATAATGCGCCCGCGATGCTGCCTTGCCCCAACACACTGGCCACGGTCCTCCTCCAGCGCCCCGGTGGACTGACCCTCTCGACTCTCTCTCTAATGAAAATCATAATCACCATTGTGCATGTGTGGTTTTTATGTAGGGTGTGTGTGTGTGTGTGTGTGTGTGTGGTGTGTGTGGTGTGTGTGTGTGTTCGTCGGTCTGCTCATTACGACGTGTGCGCGTCTCCACGACCCCGTCTCTCTGCTTGGCTCGTCATAATGATGTGCTATTTCTTGTGAGTGTTGGGCGATTGTCGTCAATGAGTCGTGTTTTATTTTGTTTCGGATTGATGATGGTGCTTTGACGTTTCGCTGCCGTTTGTGCGGGTGTTGTACGGTTAATTATGTCGATTCGTGGACTAAACGAATTAAGGAAGATGTTAAAGTTTATTATATCTATTTGGTTATTTTTCTTGGTGAAATTCGTCGTTTATTATTTGTGAACGGATAAACTATTATGTTTGTAAATGTTTTATGGAAAAAAAATATTGTGAATGTATTGCAATTTGGTTAAACAAATTAGACATACCAATCACTAATATGCGTAAATTAATAATTCGTATCACATATGTTTATGTGGGAAATTTTTCTGTCCACTTCAATAAATATGATTAATCCAATTTTTTTTTTGTAATAATAATAATGCACAATATCATTAACTATTTTACAAATCTCAAACTTTGAATGGAACACCTTTGACAATTTTGAACTTATAACATTCAAACACACATCTATACACCGAATTCTCTTTTTGCACGAATTCGAAATAACACGGTCCAAGAAAAAGAACCGATCATTTTTTTTTACATTGATTTTTTTCACTTTAATACAGTTTTTAAAAAAAAAGAAAAAAATCACATATGCAAGTGATTTTTCGCCACAAAAAAACAACAGAAAACGGGCACGTTTCCTATCTAGTAGTGATACTGAATGAATACATAATTATTTTTTAAATAAATGAAAAATTACCGTTTTTCAATTGCGTATCACTATTTGGAACCTATCTATCATTTTTATATGAACACCTCAGTTTTTTTTTTTGCATGGAGCGTATCTCGTATAGAATTTGGTGCAATGATAATTTTCCATACAATACTCCCATACATTCCATAGAAATTTTTGAAACATTCAAAACATCATAATCAACCAAATCATACATACACAACCAAAACAGCACATATCAAAAAAAAAACTGCATGCATCCGCGACAACACACGTGCACTGTTTTGACGCTTGACGCCAGACACCCCGCGATTGCACCCTTCGCCCACACACGCAAGGGGCGATCCGGCGCCCCACTGCAGGCGCCTCCGCCCCCCGGGGCCCCCAGCACCCCCGCCCCCCTCCGGCCAGCCGGACACCCTCTCGTCTTCCGCGTCTCGCGTGTGTGCGACCGTTCAGTGCAAGCGCTCGCGCCGCGGGGGTAGCACGGCCCGGACGGACACCACTGCCAAAACTCTCATTTCTCATTAGCGAATCGCCGACGAGGTGTTTTGGGCATTTCGAATTGGGGTCGTTGAGGATCGGGGGTGGAAAAGCCGGCGGCGAAAGGTGCCGGGGGCGGAACGGTGCTCCTAGTCGCGTAGGTCAGTGCGACACGTGCGCACGCACATAAACAAACATTGTATCGTGTGTGTGGTTTTTTTGTTGTTGTTGTTGTTGTTGTGCTATGGTGGTGGTGGTTCGTTGTTGGTTTTGACGCTGTTGTGCGTTTTGGATGAGGTCGAGGAAGTTGTGCAATGCTCGATAGGTGAGTTCGCTTTTTTTGGTATGGAGTTTGACGTTTGTGTTTGGAGTTTGTTCGAGTGCTGATGGTGGTAAGAGTTGGAGTCTTATTGGATTTTAATGTTTATGCACTTTGAATTTCTTATGTGATTTGTGAGAATGTCATGTTAGTGCAACTTTTATCGATTCAGCCCTTTTATTTGATAAGTATTATATATTCAATATTTTAAAGAAAATATAAATTAATTCACAAAATCAACTGTGAACGATAATGATACATTTTTGAACGGTAATACATAATTTTTTTTTTCATATTTTTAAAATTTTATTTTTAGCATAGTTTTAAAATAAACATTTTATAAAACTGGAATTATTTATATTGCATGTCTTCACATCTAATTTATGTTTTTACATAGATGTTATTATTCAAAAATACATAATTTCAACACTTTATTTTTTTGTTATTTCCTGCCAAATAATATAAATAGGCATATTGTATATATTTCTAAAAAAAACTAATTTGCATTGTCTTTTTGTCATATTCGGTAAATGAATAATTAAGTTTACAATCGCAAAACTTTTCAGCATTACAAAAAACAACACTTCCTTCCAATAATTTATTACACGAATCCATGATAAACGACGCATTTACAATAAACACACATTAGATATATTAAACGCACCATATATTATAATATAATTTCGGCTCAATTCGGCCAACACCACACACATATATTTGTACAACCTTGGTCGTGATAATGCAATAGACCAATGTAACCTTATATCGAGGTGTCATAAAGACGAATGAGATTCACATGTATCAAACGGCTTTATAATTATTACGTGGTCGCGTTTGCACAACGTTTTATTAATGTCGTCTTGTGACGATGTCGAAAAAAACGTACAAATTATTAGCTCGTATAAACGTGGACGTGATTTATAATTTACGACCGCATTCTTGCGTTAATAACACTGTTAAAAAGGCTGTCTTTTTTATCGTTTTGACATTTTAAACAAACACAGCGCGATGTTTTATGGCCGCGGCGATTGGCACTTTGGGCTTGCCCCCCGGCCGCCGATCGTAATTAATAATATTTTTTAA
Source organism: Hydropsyche betteni (assembly GCA_028571205.2). Taxonomy (NCBI): domain Eukaryota; kingdom Metazoa; phylum Arthropoda; class Insecta; order Trichoptera; family Hydropsychidae; genus Hydropsyche; species Hydropsyche betteni. The sequence goes on along the minus strand of JAOXNN020000072.1, from coordinate 1,373,813 downwards.
TTATTCGAGCGTGGGCGATAGCGGGTCAAATCCGCGATTTTCGATCGTTTATAATGCGCTCGTTGTTCGCCATCGACCAATTATGTAATACATAAATTTTGTCCGGTCCGATATATTTTAATTTCGGCGGTATAAATCACGCCGGGCTAGACACGTTTTAAATTAGATATTAAATAATTAATTGATGTGAAAACGCAGGATATTTATCGGGAAAAAGAAGTATTAGGGCGGATTATTTACACGAAATTTAAATTGGTTTTCGATTCGAGTTGTAAAATATCCACCATTATTTTATAGTTTCGTATTAACATTTGGTAAAAGCCCCATCTGGTTTTTATATGCTATTTATCCATTATGTGAAGTTAAACAGCTGATTCGCTTGTAAGTCGAATTAAAATAAAATTCTAGTTTTTTTAACACTTCAATATGGCGTTTTTATAGTTAAGCCAACAATAAATTATTTAAATGTCATAACATTGCAAAAAATATATAAAAGCATTATTTTATCTTCATCACGTATAACACAGTATTCATTGATCAACATTTGGCATAATTCATTAAATTCGTGAGGTTTTTTTACATTTTTTTTTCTAATATTGAGGCAGGTGAATTAAATACACTTTGAAATAAATTAGTATTTATACGTAGTATATGTAGTATTACTCTGAAAAAAAACCACATAAAATATCAAACAATACATTTGTTATGAGAATTCTTCATGGTGTTAAAAAAATTTTTTTTCGGGCATCATAATGTTAAAATATTTTAAAGTTCATCTTCGTTTTTAAATTTATTTCATTATTTTTTATTAAATAATATTTTTCGCATTTTTATTTTTTGAAAGCATTAGAGACAATTCTCAAATACATAGTCCTCGACTTTCGACGAAGATACGTTCCTGAACCTCGGTCGTAAGTCGAATCCGTATAATTTTTTTTCGGTTGTTTTATTTACTTTTATTAGTACAATAATGAAATAATCCCCTATATATAATAGCAAATTTCTGTGTGTTCGTTCATTCATCTGTATGTCAGTTCGATGACGCTCACGACTTTTTCGCGAATATAGTCTTTATATGCGTATACAATTAACGTCTTTAATACGATGCTTATTACCTACGACCTCTGGCTTTGCCTATATGTCACAAACAAATAACAAATGAACAATTTTGATTTTATCAATTAAATATTAAATATTCAAATCGGTTACACATTTCGGGTTCACACAATCGGGTTTTCACATTTTATCGTTTTCCGTTTCTTAACAAATCCACAGCGGATGTTATTAACATCGGGCCTATTTACTAGTAAATAAATAAATAACATTTGGAAATTTTTCACTGTTTGGGTCCATCATTTCAAATATTTGTATTCCTTGATTAATTAAATTAAAAGCAGCAGCCATTTCTTTCAATACGAATTTTTTTGACGGTTATATTATACATTTCTCCGTATTTATTTCTCACATCCGTTTGAAATTTATCATTCAATTTCTTTAAAATAATTAATTTAAAATAAAAATTTATGTGGTAAATGCGAATCGTTGTAAGTAAAGGACTACTGTATACAGAAATATCCAATCTTAACCACCATCTGATGACGCCACTTTAATCTCAAGTATATTTAACACGACTTATTAGATAACATTTCATGAAAATTTCCAAAAATACAAACTCACATCGAAAAAACTTCACTCAACGATCATTCCAAACAATCTCATCCATCCACAAACCTCAAACTCGACTCAACCTCCAACCTAAAAAAAAAAACATCCGCCAACGCAACCCCCGTCCACCCGACAAACATGCACCCTTCACGCGGCCCGCGCTCGATTTTCAGCTGAAAACCGACCGAGCCGTCGCCGTCGCATGTGATTAATACGAGTACGCGACTCGTTTAGCAATATGTGTCCAGTAATTTCTCATTTGCGGCGTCGGCCGTAATCTGCCGGCGACAGTGGTAATCCACGGGGCGGCGCCTTCTGGGGTGTCGGAGGAACCGGGGGCTGCAGGGGGCTGCAGGGGGCCGCATGGGGGCGGCCAAGGGGACGGGGGTGGAATTAAGAAGGTTTTCATGTGGTCGTGTCCGGCGGTCGTGCGGCCGGTTCCACTTTTGCCTGTCCGTCATGGGGAAGGTCGGTCACTGTCACCGGTCTGCATGAGGTTCGGATGCGATTGTTTTTTTTTTTGTTTGGATTGATTTTTTTATGGTTGGTTCGGATTTTATGGTTTAGATTGGTTTTGGAAGTATAAATAGGTGTTTTGATATTTATTTTATGTAATATAATGTGATTTTTATTGCTGGTTGGAGATCGTTTTGAAATGACATGGTGGTCGAAGAGTATAATGTGTGGGTTTTTTTATCATCAAATATCAATGTGCTCTATCCCCTATATACATGTATCCTCTGTATATAATAGCGGATTTCTGTGTATCTGTCTGTGTTGATGACGCTCGCGACATTTTTTTTTAAATTTTTTCGCGACTTTTAAATGAACGACCCTGCTGATGATGATGATGATGATGACAAACAAACGAACATGAGCATAACAATTGAACTGTTTTGATTTTATTAATTAAATATTAAATATTCAAATTGGGTACTCATTTCGAGTTCATACAATTGGGTTTTCACATTTTATCGTTTTCCGTTTCTTAACAAAACCACAGCCGATGTTATTATCATCGGACCTTTATACTAGTTATAATATAGTCACGGATTTCTGTGTGTGTGTCTGTCTGTCTGTTCGAATGTCGCTCGTGACTTTAGATATTCTAATATGGTCATTATGCGTATAAAGTTAACGTCTATAATATGTTGCTTATTACCTACTAACTACTGGCTTTGCCTATATGTCACAAACGAATAACAAATGAACTATTTTGATTTTATCAATTGAATATTCACATCGGGTTTTCACATTTTATCCTTTTCCAATTTTTTAGTTTTCAAATTTATTCGTAAATTATAGCCATTTGATTGAACTAGACATAATACCTATTTTAAAAACTATCACATTTTCAAAAATAATAATAAAATTATTCATTCTAGGGATGTCAGATTTACCGAAGATTAAATATACCGGTAACTCGGTAAATTAAATTTTAAATAAAAACTAGAAAAAAATTACGAAAAATCCTAAAATCAAAAATACTTTCGAAAGCAACGTTTTCCAAAAAAAAGGTACACTTACAAAAACAGACTTTTCCAAAGATTATTTTCTAATTCAAAGATATTCGAAACACAAAACAAACTATTTAACTAACCGGTAAATATTAAAAACCTACCTTTAAATTACCGAAGTGTTATTTAGATAATTTACCGATAAACTAGTAAGCCAGTTTACCGGTAATGACATCCCAAATTCATACATCTTCCAAAAAATGTGAAACACTCAAAAATACAACATATCGAATCCAAATAAAAAAAAACATCAACGCCCCCAACACACGATTCACACCCATCATATAAAATTTCAACATTGCGAAAAACCACTTAAAATCCAACATAAAAATTCGACATTTAACCGATCAAATTTCACAAACGTCACAGCCCCGCAGTCTCAAACCTCGCCGCCGAAAAAACAAATACACACAGTCGGGAATACGTAAAGTGGGCGCACTTACGCAAAAGGGGGTGGCGGGTGGGTTCACAGCCCAGTGGGTGGCGATCGACCCTAATGGTTTTTTAATGCCGTCATTTTGCCCCGATATAGTCGAACGGGCCGATAGCGCTCTCGACCGACTACCGCCGCACATTCGAGGAGACATTTTTGACCCACCTTATAAATTCGAGAGAAATCCTGGCCGATATGGATCGAATCTAATTTCTGAGTGCTGGCTTCGGAAAATGATTTTTTGAATGTCGCCAGAGGTCGGGGAAGTTGAGTTTGAAAATTAATTCGAGTCAGGTCGATTGTGGTTGTTGACAAATTGTTATTTTTGTGAGTATTTATGTTTTGATGGTAGATTTTTCGTTTTTTTTTTTCGAACGTGTTGAATATTTCGTTTTTAAATACTCTTCGGAAAATTTAACAGATTTTTTTTAAATTTTCATACAAAATATTATTGTTATTTTTCATACAATGAATGTTATATTAAACTAGTAAATAGGCCCGATGTTAATACATAGGCTGTGGATTTGTTAAGAAACGAAAAACATTAAAATGTAAAAACCCGGTTGTGTGAACCCGAAATGTGTACCCGATTTGAATATTTATTATTTAATTAATAAAATCAAAACAGTTCATTTGTAATTATCGCCAGACGTCATATAGGCAAAGCCAGTCGCGAGCGTCATTCGAACACACAGATACACAAACACCCAGGCACACAGAAATCCGTGATTATATATAGGGGATCTTTATAATGGTGATGACAATGTTATTACGAAATATTACATATTGAACATATTATAATATTATCATATGTTACTTATATAACATCTAGCGAAAAAGAAAACCTTTCCGATATACTATTGAAGTTCAGTATTTTTCTTAACGTATACATATATTTTTTATGTGTTATAGAAAATTTTAATATTCGAAGATTTAGAATACTAAAAATAATTTATCATTAAAATGGTTTCATCGTCAGTTCAACGGTAAAAAATTAACCGTAAATTTATCAATTTCGAACCGATGCATTCAATAAAATTAAAAGTTTGATTAAATTTTCGTTATTATTTTTTTTTTAATATTAAACTTTATATTCTTCCATGCAACTCCATCACCAAATTATGTGCAGAAAATATTTATTTTCCTAACAAAGAACCGCAAAAAATAAACCGCACAACACTCAACAACCGCAGAAAATTCCAATAGAAATTTTTAATCAAAGCAGTGCATCTCCGAGGCTCCAAATTAACAACATGTGGCGGTAAACGTCGGCAAGTTTAAGCTCGTCGAGTACCCACCCAAACCCAC
>JAOXNN020000072.1:1328304-1364950 GCA_028571205.2 Hydropsyche betteni | reverse complement strand
ATTTCGAAAAAACGACCGTCGATCGTTTTAAAGTCGCGAGCGTCATTGTGACACATACACACACACACACACACACAGACAGACAGACAGATATCCGCTATTATATATAGGGGATGATTCAAACAATGATTCAGTAGTTTATTGGTAAAGTTTTAATTTTTACCGGTAATTACAATTTTTTGAACATTTCTGAAAAATATTGTTTTTTATGTGGAAAATGATAGGTTTACAATTTTTTTTAGAAAATATTTTCAGGTTAGTAAGTTCATAGTTTTTTTTTGTTATTTTTTGGTTTTTATATAAAAAAATAACTAGTAAACTGGTAACGAGTTAAAAAAATACTGAATTACCGGTAAACGAAAATTACGCAAATTTGGTCTCCCTAGTTTTATAAAAAATGTATTACAAGTTTTACACTGCAAATTCAAACTTTTACAAATCAAATTCAGCCTTAAAAAAAAATCAAAATTTGCAAATCAAACTCAACCTTTTTCAATTCATTCGTCGAAATTTTTGCGTAAAATGCATTTAAAATTTAAAAGTTTTTATAGTAAAAGTATATATTAAGTATAAAGAGAACTACAGAAAAAAAACGCTATTTACCCAAAAATAAAGTTTTCCAAATTAAAACGCACTTTATTTAACTTCTTACACTCTATTGCAAAAAAACCTAACCTAACCTTTAACACATTCACTAATAATATATTTTCACTACAAGTTAATTTAACTTCACACATTTTTTCTTAAACTATTTCAAAGATCCATTTGCAAAGTTCATACCAACAACCCGAAAGCACGAGATCGTCTTTTCAATTTAACCATCGTGCATTAGAACACAATCAACATCCGGGATTAACATGGCGTAGCTGCAGTGTATAATCGCTAACCCATTCGCACCGGTTAAATTCTAATACCAGAATAGTCGTTAACGTATTAAGACCAAACAGCGATAGTTTACCAACTTGCGGTCCTACACACCGGCTTCGTTGTGTTATAATTACAATAATACGTATTGCATACATCCAGCGAAAATAGTGAGCAGTTGTTGTCAACTTTTGGTGTGTGAACTCGGAGGTTTAGATCCGTTTGAAAAAAATTGGGAATTCGTTTGTGATTTTCATGTTATTTCTTAAAATTGTGATGAGTCGTTATATTTTTATTTTATAATATTTTAAAATGGTTAAGATTTTTTTTTAAATATTTTATTGATTTATAAATTAATTCTCACTAATCGTACTATGAAATGTTTGTGGGATCGCGTTATTCATGATAAATGCGATAAATTGCATTTTCGGTGAAATTTAAACGACACTGTAGGAATTTGACATTTTCATTAAAATTATTTTTTCAACTGACTCCTTAATTCCAGAATTGTCTTTATCTCTTCTTTTATGATTTACAAACCTGAGCTTCGTATCTGTGGTCGTCAACGGCTTTTTTAACCAGTGACGTTCCGAAAAAATGAGCCGCCATTAGAAAAAGTTCAGGCTTCGTCTTCTCTATAAATACGGTTCAAACGATTTTTTTTTTAATAATAATTATAATATTATAGATAGATATCTTAAATTACATTTTTACATCGTAAATTTACTCGGAAACACAAATACTTATGTCATTTTTTTTGTAACGTATGTTTTTATATCAAAAAATATTCTTCACTAAATTTATTTTATCATATTGTCTTATTTGCCTATGTTGTTGGAATATCATTGTTTTAAATCATATTGCAACAGATTGGTATTTGCAATGGACGTATTTTCCAGCCTCAAATAAGTATATCGTAAGACACGTCAACTGTCATATTTGATAGATGATGTCAAATTATTAATTTTTAATAAAAATAATAAGAGAAGACAACACACTAACAAATGACATTATATTTCATAAGAGAAATATTTTTTTTTATTACAAACAAATATTTGATTGAAATAAAAATTGGAAAAATAGATAAAAGGGACGAATATGAAAATATATAATCAACGAAGTCTAATAAGATCAACAACCACTTTTTTTCGTGTCCAGTTTTTACCTGTTGTTTGTAGGTATTGGCGGATGTCTTTCGACACCCAAAGAGCACTTTAAAGAAGTTACCATTTTGCTCATAGTAACAATCGAAACTGTAACAACTGAAGTGATAGGATGTACATAGAATGGAGAGAGAAGGACTGATTCAATCACGCTTTCAGCACATACTGGAGTACCGAACACCAAAAACCAATTGTAATTAATGTCACAATCGGCACATTATACTATAATTTACAAAGCGATACATAAATGGGGGGCGTGTAATCAGTACCATATAATGTAATCGTCTCATTAACGAAAGATTTAACTCTCATTTTTCTAGTGAAGTACCAAATCCAAGACGATCGAGTACAAGTCAAAAACGGAATCATACTCTAGCCATAACCGCAACTTGAACCATCATCATTACGATTGATAATTCCCGCAACACACCGCTACACAACTACTGCAATCCGATCAAAGCAGTCGCCAATTTATAGTCTGAATTGCAACCTTCAATTTCGCAAGACTCAGTTTCACAACCGCCCGAATTCCGACCATCACTCAGACAGATTATTCAATTGGGATAGATCAAAAACGGCCATTAGTGCCGAAAAGGTTGGCGGGCCAGTGCGGCAGTGTATGTTTATGTGTAAGGTGGTTTCTGGGGTCTACCCGCGAATATTACAAGCCATTCGGGGACCCCTTCTGGAAGTTATTTGGATGCAAATGAGCCCTGAGCCGGAATGCTAATGTGTATCTTAATATCGGCCGACCGACTGTATCGTTTATTCGCCCCGAGGATAATTAAAACGAAAACTTAAAACGACACGCCGATTACAAATTGCGCTATATTCGTGGGGGTCCTAGTCAAGATTTCTTGTGTGTTTGTATGTATGTATGATCTTGATCGCGGAATTTGTCTATAAAAATAGAATATTTAAAATTATGCATAATCGAATGTTGTCATTTTTAAAAAGATATCTTTGTTCGTTAACTTTTCATTACCGGTGATGTGTATCTACAACACATTGCTCTAATAACCATCAATATCTCTATGATTATAATAAATATAAGGCTAAGATTTTAAGTATTCCTCCATAGTATATTTACGCATTGATTTAAAAAAATAATATTAATAATAATCAGAATTTATCGAGTACATCTAAGCTATTTTGTGAAAAAATTCGCGTAAAACACAGCTTTGAGCTCGATGACGTATATATTCGCATCTCACTCTTGCATACTTCACTGTAGAAGTGCGAGTAGTTCAACGTTCTCAGTCGTGAGTGGAGGGCATTCCTGTCTTTAGTGCGCAGAGACTTTCGAGCCTTCAACTGGAGTGGACCTATGCCCATTTCGTGAGCGTTGCCAGATGGTTTTTTAATGATTTCAGCAAATAAATCACAATTATTATAATTTTTTATTTCAATTATAATTAATTAAGGGGATTAGCTATGAATATTTTTATTTTTCCGATTTTAAATCGCTAATTTTTGAATGTGTAGTGACTACCCAACACCGAAACACGCCTTTTTTTAGCACCGTAAGGGAAAGGTACAAATATACAAATTTTTATGGTGTTATCATTTCTGAGAAAAAATCTGGAAGCGTATTACTTGCGTGTTTATATTATAGTACTATTACGATAGTTTTTATCGCGCAATTTGTCTGTAAAAATCGGATATTTAAAATTAGCATAATTGAATATTGTCATTTAAAAAAATATATTTTTGTTCATTTATACACAAATTTTTATGGTATTGTTTCTAGAAAAAATTTCGGAGCAATTACTTAGAAAATTTTTGAGTTCTTTGAAGAATTAGGTCAAATATAATCAGCAAACAAATAATCTTCCTGTTTTATGACTTATTCAATTAATTTATATATTATTTATTGACTGTTATTTATACTAATTTAGCGATAAATTCGGAAGATTTTTTGAATTGGTTTATGTTTAATCAAATGCGTTAAAAAACTCAAAGGTGAACTAAAAAAATATTCCAAATTTTTTTTCAGAAATGATAAAATTTAAAATGAAAATATTCACATACGTGTTTTTAAAATTCGGTTTATACAGATAAATTTCGCGATCAAAGTTGTCATTATTATGTATAACATAAATAGCATTTGCGCATATAATATTATTATATTAAATATATTACATATTTCCAATCTATATAGAGTGGAATAAGAATCATATTAAAAAATTGTACTATAAAAATAGATGAATAATTTATTAAAAAATTAGCACATCTCAAATGAAGAATTTTAATCTAAAAATAATATAAGGAGGTTCAAAAACACGTTTCAACAGTTTCTGTGCTCGATTTAAATTTGGTGCCATAGCGAAAGGCGGAAGTTTGCCTCCATTGAAATCTATCTGTTAAAGACGCGACGAAGCCTTTGTCTTCGTATTTTTCATAATTTTCCCTTCCTCGTTTTCCCAGAGAGCTTCGAAAGGAGTGGATTTTTTTGTCTAAAAATACGAGCCCACCTTAAAAAGGGTATTCCGTCTTAATTTCGACGACTTCCCTTTTTCGTTTTATATATACGCGTATGTATTTTTTTTTGTACTTTCCTCTTTCGTTTGAGTTTTGTAATAAACCGTTTTGTCGAAATTTTTCCGTTTTCACCGCCGTCAGAAAAGGGAGAGAGTTTTCCTCACTCCCTTCGTATAAGATTTTCTTTTTTTCGTGTTCTTTTGTTCTGTAGTACTTTTCAGCTCGTGAAGCTTTGTTTTAATCTTTTGATTGTTTTGAAAATATATAAATCACTATGATGTTCTTGACGTTTTGACTAAAACCGTTTTCGGTTAATTTTCAGCGATCAATTACTCAATGTTTATGTGATCACTTAATATTGAATTTGTTGTTTTTTGACAATTTAAAATTATAAAAAATACAATTATTTTGATAATTTTTTGTTACAATAGTGTAAATTTAATATTATATTATAAAAATAAATGGATTGATATAATATATTATTTATATAATAAATAATATTTTATATAGAAATATTCATAAAAGCTTACAAAAGGGTTTGCGATTTGTTTCTTTGTGATTTCACACATTTTCTGTAAAAATAATATATACAAAAGAATTTCAATATAATAATAAATAAACGAAAAAAAGTTAGCAAACAAACAATTTCGTTTTCTAATATAAAATTGAATTTTTTTTAATATAAAAACAAGTAATTTTACTAGAAGTACATTTTTTTATAATTATCAATTAAAGAATATAAAAATGTTCACAGTCGTACCGTAAAACTATTATATTATTGTAAAGAGTCTAGTACATATAAAAAAAAACTATTCCACCCAATTCGAAGGGCTTTCGAGTTTTGTAGATTTCGTTTTTTGCATAGAGCAATTTGGTGCGAGTAATTGCTTTTCGGCCGGCCCGAACAGATCATGGTCACGATTCACTACCTTTCGTTTGTTTGCAAAGTTAATTAAGCCTCGAAAAGGCTCAAAGCTGCCGCCCTTCGTTCGAACGAATTTGCAAAATGCGAAAAATACGATAAAAAAACAGAACAAATAGAGAATAAAAGCGAATAAAACGCGATGCGAAACGGTGTCGGGTTAAATTCGGCGTGAACTGAAATCTTTCACAGTTAACGTTTGCTTGCAACTGAAAAAATAAACTGGCGTCAATTTGGCTTAATGGGATTCTATTTGTTTATTTATAATATAAATAAAATACATTTACGCCTATTTCATGCGGAAAATCGACACGATTTCATAAATCGCGCGAAGCACATACAAAAAATGTCCTCGTTTCTTCGGATCTTAGTGTTTCCTTTTATTTTTTCAGCTGAAAACTTTGCGCGAAGTTTCCGAATGCGTTTACGATACCGTAGACTTTGCCGATAATAACATCACATACAGTAGTATCGGGTGGACCGAAAGTCGGGTAAACAAGTTTTTATTTTTCGGCTTTTTTCTGGTACGAGGTCGACTTTTCTCCACATCCAACATTCATTGATTGATCAACGTCGTCAACTTTTATTTTTTTCATACAATTTTTCTACGTCGGAGCGAATTTGACTTTTTAAGTAGAAAAGTTTGTCACGAACGAAACGATGTTTATGATAAGCGAATTCGAAAGTTTGAAAATTTCGTTGCGCAGTTCAAAAATCATTCGAAAACATATTTATATGAAGGTGTTGTGTGGTGCTGATGATATTTTGGAGAAATATGAAATTTTAATTAAGTGATAAATATTTTTTATAATATTACTGTCGTTTTATTTAACACATTAGATGAAAATTATTTAATTGTCTTACACGTGAAATAGAAAGACTTGGTGAAAATTTGACTGAAATATGAAGAGTTTTTCTGTAAATTTAAAATCAATTGTTTTTAAATATAAATAATGAAAAGTAAGTGCCTTATCAGATGAATAATGTTTGTACATTTGAATGTTTGTACATTTGTTTGTTTGTTTGTTGCAGTTTCACTCCAACACTGTTCGACTGATCGCCATGAAAATTGGCATGTATATGTATTTTTTTGTGAAAAATGTTTGTAGCATCATTAAAATAGGGTGACCATATTTCCTGGAACCCAAAACGGGACGGTCCCCAAAAAAAATGTTCCCCCATTCCCCCATATATCGTTCAACCGAACACCATATAAAAAATAGCCCATTTTGCACTGCGTAACAACAACAACGTCATTAAAACCCCTCCCTCGAAAAAAGTACAAATAAAGTTAACTAAAGTAACGTAATTAAGGTGGTTTCGATACGGGAACAAACTGTCGCCAGATTATTATCGCCGTGTGGGCCCTTAAAAATCGTGGCCACGTTTAATGGGGAGGGGCACTAACGAGGCCATGCAAAATTTACTAACGACCCCCCCAGAATCTGAGGGCCCGCCGCATCGCGTTTTTTTACTTATTCATTCATTGAACGTACTCTTAATTTACGCTTCGGTGCTCTCGTTTACTACCCCTGAATGTATAATATGGCTGGTGAAAATTTTTTCAGGGTCGCTCGGTTGTGTGGCGGAAAATTCGATTGGGTGTCTTTGTCGTTGTGCGTGGAGGTTCTATTTTCGGTGTGATATATTTATTAAGGGAAAATGGGGTGTGTTGTTTGATTGGATAGTGGAGAATTGGTTTTTGGGGTTAAGCGATGAGTTATGTGGATAGTAAGAGGCTGTAATTGTGAATTGTTGATTTGAGATGGTTATTGATATTATAGTGTATATAGGCCCGATGTTAATAACAACGGCTGTGAATTGATAACCATACTATTACGCAATAAAATAAAAATTGAATATATTTATGTGAAATTATTTTATAACCGTGCCGTATTTTATAACCGTGTAATAAAACAAAAATTGAATATATGCAAACATATTTTATAACCGCGGCCTTGCGAAATGTCTCCAGAATATAAGATTATATAGGATAAGATTATAGCCGTTATTATAACGACCATAAAGACTAAATTCGGAGGTCGCGTTATAGCCGTTCTCGTGTAGCGATTATAGCCATTATATTTGAATGGCATATAGGCTAAATTGGAACGATAAGTCTAGAGCCTCAGCATACAAACACAGGCATCTGTCATATAGATGTATAGGGGATTCAAATATTTTTTCCACTGTGTAATATTGATGGTCTGGGCTGTATTTTAATGAGTGAATCCACTGTGTACTGATAAGGAGCAAAGAAAATAAGAACCAACCCATCACATATCGACAAGAGAAGGCTCACTGTTCTCAGGCCATCAGTACACATCAGTGCGGGTGTCTATATCCCAGGATTTGATTGCTTCGTTGAGTTGACTGTGTTTGAGATGATCTGTACTGATTTGATTCATAGTATTATAATTTTTTTTAAGAATATTTTGTTTATATTTGATACTCTTTTCTCAAAAATTAGGGTCTCTAAATAAAAAGAACTGTTTAAATAAATACAAATATCAACATTTTAAAATATATTCAAAATGGCATTTTAAATGAGATTTTATATAAATATATATCAAATAATATAACAATCTAAAAATTCAGTCTTTTCTTTCATTTAATTTCTATTTTCTGGAACATTATCAGTTACAAGAATTCTCAATGCTGGTTCGTCAGTCGAATATTTTTCCATTAGTTCAGAACCGAGTGAAAAATGGACACATCTGAAATTGAAATTGAATGCAATTCTTTGAAAATAAAATTTAATGGATAATAATTTAAATCATACTTACGATATCAAAACTAAAACAATAAGTTGAGATGTAATTGTCAAGAAGAATATTGCATTCGGATATTCTTGTTCTATAGTAGCATTATATAGTTGTGAGTAAAGAATGGATGAAAATAAAACAACAGCATTATCACATACCGATAATAATGCAAATACTTTCCCTATAAAACAATAAAAATAAATATGTGTTTTTTTTAAGTCTTAAGTATTTTAATGGATTTTTAGAATTTTCCACAACCTCGTTCTTCTATGGGCACTGTTTTTGAAGTCATTGAGCGAAGCACAGGTGCTACACATGGTCCTAAAGATGCAACTGCTGCTCCTGCACAGAAAACCCAAGGGTTTCTAGCAAATGCAAAGAAAAATCGTCCACTGGCGTGAGATATTGAACCGATCATGATGATAACCTTAAAAAAAAACATGATGCATTTGAACAACTTCTAAAAAGTATTGATAGATTTCTACGATTGCTATTTACTGTATCTCTCCATTTCAAAAGTCCAGACATTATAGGAATACCAATAAGCATCATCACAACAAAAGCAGTACTTTGAAATGTTTTGAAATTAGAATAAGTGTTAGTATCCCAATTGAAAACTTTGACTGTATATAGATAAACCATTGATTTTTCATCTGAAAAAATCAGTGCCTGAAATTATTCTATAGAACAAAACTTAATTTTAAAATAGATTTATATTCAACCTCTTTGGAATGTGTAAAGTGCCATGCTAATCATCATAATTATTAAATAACATCTCCTTTTTTCTGGTCTCTTTTTCACTAATGTTTGAAATGAGTTTATAGCATGATTTTTGTCAAAGAAATCTGTGAAAATGTTTTTGACATTAGCTTCTGCCATAGATTGTTGTTTACTAGTAGTTTTCCACTTCAAATTCAAAAAACTATACAATATTGCAGCAAGCAATAAACTTGCATTTATACCGAATAAAATAGAATGTGATTTATCGAAAACATTGTGGAAAAGAAAGTTTCCTGAAACAGCAATAATATATGTATTATGAAATGTTAATTAAAAAAATATATATTTATGTATGAGATATGACAATTAGAGAAATGCGTGACTACAAATTTTGATCATCCATTTTTACATTAAAGTTCATTAGTATTTTTTTGTATATTGTTAACAAAATTGTTATTTATTTCAGCTGAGCCTTCATATAACTATTTTGAGTATTTGATTGTCACACCTTTTAAATGTATTTGAAAAAATCACACACCAAGTGCTACCCCTGTGGGAATCGTGCTCAAATAACAGACATCTAAAATAGATACTCTTGTGGTTCTGTCTTTTGAAGATGTTACATCAGAAATATATGAAAATGTAGCTGCAAATATAGCTACATCAGCTCCAGAAAAAGCACTAGGAATGGTAGCTATGTAAATTACATACTCCAAAGGCCACGTTTCTAAAAAAATATTAGAAAAGTCGAATCAATTTGTTTTTAAAATTTGGCGATATGGATGAGAAGATTATTTTGAAATGTTTTAGTAAAAAGTATCAAACATTGCATAAATAATATACATTATCAAATAATATATTCGATAATTGTCGAAAAAACCTTTAAAAAATAATTATATTTTAAATTCATCTAATAAAAACAAATATGTAATTACTTTGTGAAGCAATTACGATTATCATCAAGGAATACCAAAGTTTCCCAATTAATCCAATGATTAATATGCTTTTTCTTCCACGTTTATCACTCCAAGCCCCCAGAAATAATGCTAAAAATATTGGCACTATATGCCCTGCTATATTATTCCATTGAAGGAAGGAAGAAACTGTTTTCTAAAATCAAGACATGTTTTCAAAATTTAATAGCACGTAAAACCTATTGAAGTAATCATATGTCAACATACCTGAACTTGATTGTTGATATCACTGTTTGTTACATTTTTCAGATCATCACAAATATCTGCATCATGTCCATGATTTACCAAACATGATTTTTGTAAAAAAAAATCCTGTTCTACAACAGAAGTAATCATAAACGCCATCATGTATAAAAACAGAACGGGTTCTACACTTATTAACCGTATCCAACGAAATAACATTTTGAGTATCTTCCAATTGACTTAACTAAAAAATTCTACTAGTAACAATTTTATCTTTTCAATCTGCAACAATATGGCAAAAAAAAAACATTATTAATAAAATCAAAATGTTAATATATAATATTAAAAAAAAGTTTTCGCTATAAATCATCAGAAGCATATTTTATAATTTTAATTATTCAATAAATATTTAAATAGTAAAATGTTAGTGCAGATCTAATATACACTCTAAGTTTATTTGCAAACACTTTTTTTATCAAGAGTACTCGACTATAAATTTTGATTGATGATAAGGCTACATAGGTTTTGATTTTATCTTTATTCATATTAATAAATGTATATTTTCATGGCAGTTAAATATTAAATTTTTCAATCGCAAACATAAACGTTCAAATAATACTAAAATCTAGTCATTACTAGTAATATCTGAAGTACCAGAACAGATGTATCAATACAATTAAAATTGTTTGAATTTTATGTATATATTGACACATCAATTGTAAAAAATTAATGTATAAATGCACAAGGAAACGCAAATTGCTCATAAATTTAATTTCCATACAAAAAGAAAGTTCTTAGACATTGAGTATACTTTCATGATTCATATAGGTGAAAACACAAACAGATTATCGGCACTGCTAGGTTTGATACTGAACTGAATTATTTTTTTTAACTAAACCTAACCTAAGCCCCCCCCTCGGCGCTTCTAGATGTTAGTTTAGGTTAGAAACCATGCTTAACACCTAAGGCACTTATGGGTTAGATTAGATTGGGTTAGGAAAACAAAATTCAGTTCAGTCTCAAACCTAGTAGTACCAGAATATCTTATAAACTAAAAATTCCAAATCTAATGACCAAATTAAGAAGCAGTGCATACATATATTATTTTTCTGATTTAAGATAAAAGTGCAAAATGCAGCATTAACAAATTATTATTATTAATAAATTATTATCACATTTAAATTTCGAAAATTTGAATGATATATAATTATGATGCACCAATTCAAAAAAGATCATTGAACTTTAAAACCATATGATTAATTAAAGTGGCACAACTAATCACACAAGCGCTTGTAAACTTTTACATGTAACCAAAAATAATCTATATCTATATCTATATATAAAAACGGATGTTTGTTTGTATTTTTTTGTTTATAGCCATTTCACTCCAACACCGTTCGACCGATCGCCATAAAAATTGGCATGTATATGTATTTTTTTGTCAAAAAGGTTTTTGTATCGTTAAAATAGGGTGACCATATTACCCAGAACCCAAAATGGGACAGTCCACAAAAAAATGTCCCCACCCCCCTATATAAAAAGCAGCCAGTGCGCCGCGCATGATTGTGACAATGCGCGGCCTGCTTTATGCTGTTTTAATGAATTTAAATTTAAAAAAATAATTTGATTTCAAATTTAAGTCTCGAGTAACGCCGGGTGCTACCGCTACTATTTTATTAAAACCTATTTATTATCAGGGTTTGAAAGTCCCAGTAGCTTTGAAGCCAAATTAAACAATATCCAGCCATGAATTCTTACAATAAAACTATTAATATTTAACAGCATTTGATTTATTTAAAAAAATAATCACGATAAAATATTTGAAAACACGATAGAATTGTAATCAAAAATAAGAATCGACATTCATTTTTATACAATTTGTAAACTTTTTTCTAGAACCGAATGAAAAATCATTCGTTTTTGCGATAATTTTTTTCATTGCACAATCAACATACACGAACACAACATCTAATCGACGACGAATCAAAATAAAAATTTGCAACTTTCGCATTAATCGAGCGTTGGGACCGAAACTGTTTCTCGACGAAAAACACACGCACTCGGAACTTCAACGCCTTTCTTTCGATTCAAAAACCTCATCTTCGACCCCGACGGCACCGATTGGGCACAAAAGGTGTCACCGTTTGTTTTTTAGAACACAAAATCTTCCGTTAGAACTACACTATCAAATTGACGATAAAAACGCGCATATGCGGCTGTTCCGCACGCGTGCGCGGACCAGAACTAGCGATCGATAGCCTCGTACCACGTGCTCGGAGCAGCTGAGATGTCTCGTCGGTCTCGATTGCTTCGGTTGAATCGAGACGAGACGAGAATTCCGAGCAGGGACTGCTAACCAGGGCAGGAGACGCGTAATACTGATTGTCGCGACGGCTGCTCGGCACCTGTCTAGATACAGTGGTGTGTCGATGTTTAGATTGTCGCAGTAACGGCTCGTGATAATTTGAGGGGTTCGGCGGTAAATAGTGCTAAGCGGCGTTTGTCACTTTTGGAGATATTAAGAAAAAACTGTTAACATGCATTTAGATGCAAATAAAACTAGGAGTGTTCCGACATAGTACTGTCGTATTTTGAGAGAATGTGGATTTATTTATTTATTTCTGTAGTAAAAGTAGTAATTTTTGTAGTAAATAAAAGAAAATCGATTTTTTTAATTTTGGCGTTTAGCACTATTTACTGGCGAGCCCCTCATTTGTCAGGGGGGGTGATGCGTTTGAATTTGAAAATGAATTGAATTTGCAGTTGAGAATCGATAATTAAAAAGGTAATGATGGATGTTTACGTAAATGGTGCATTTTTATGTATGATTCTATCGATTTCGTTTTAGAAAAACTCCTGAAAATAGTACTGAAGTGATATAACTTTTGATGTATTCGAAAATAGTCGGCATTGTATGGTATGGCGTCTTCGGCAAATATTTCGATTCGATTTTCAAAATTAATTTGATTATATGAGGGGCTCGGCAGTAAATAGTGCTAAGCGACATTTGTCACTTTTGGAGATATTAAAAAAAAAAAAACAGTTTACGTGCATTTAGATGCAAATAAAAGTAGGAGTAATCCGACATAGTACTGTCATATTACGAGAGAATGTGAATTTATTTATTTATTTCTGTAGTAAAAGTACTAAATTTTGTTGTAAATAAAAAAAACTCAATTTTACAATTTTGGCGCTTAACACTATTTACTGCCGAGCCTCTCATATATTTAAATAAAAGGTTTTGGAGGGGAGCAGGAGCATGGAGAAGGCGGAGTAAAGGGTTTTTATCCAAAGCCGGAGCGCGGAAATTTATAGTACTCCGCTGCTCCGACTTTTAAGCATTTTAATAATAAATTGAATGAGCAGACCACGGAGTGTAGCCGGAGCAAGTACTTTAAAACCGGAGAGGAGTTGAAGAGGAGCAACTCAAAAAAGTAGTCGCTCCAAAGCCCTGTTTAAATCCATTCCCATTTTTGATGAGGATGTTGCAGTTTTGCAATTCTTATTTACCATTGATTATTTAAATTATTTTGATTATTTTATTTTGCACAATTTCAATAGTGGGCATATTAATTTGTGAATTTGATTAGTATTTTTATTCTGAATATTGTTTATCGGAGTTACTAAAAATTTTAATTTGTAGCGTGTCAAACAAAACTGGATTTGGTATGAAAAATGCAGTTTGCCGAAAATTGAGTTGATTACTTGTAAGAGCCTCGGGCTAGTTCTTAAAAATTCATCGTTTATTTTCGAGAATCGAATAATATTATGATGTTTTCGATAGCTGTAAATCTTCAGTATAATATTTTCTTATCTTATTATATATTTGCCCTCTTATGAGGTCATTGTGTTTTGAATATAGTTTAGAATCTATTTTTTCAATAATAATATATTTTAGAAATAAACTCTATTCATTGTTTGAAAATTAACAACAAATAATTTATAAAATAAATATAATACAATGGACTGAAACACATCTTCATGAAAATTTTTTAAATGAATGTTCTAAAAGTATAAAATATTTTTTAGAATAATTTTCTTATAATGAAACGCGTCATATGTATTGAAATTTTAATCCTGTTGTATTTTTTTAATTCGAGAGTATTCTGTATCTATGCATAAAAAATGTGTAATAGCAGCAATTTGTTTATTCGACACATTCAATTCACTGTTTCAAGTTACATTACAATTACTTTTCGATGTTGTAATGAAAATTGTTGTAATGAAAAAATTACTTTTAATAAAATAAAAAAAACTACATATGTCTATTAGAAATAATGCATTATTATTATTATTTAAAAAATAAGTGATACAGTGAAAATTCATACAAAGTATTCGAATGGAAAAAATAATTTTTAAATATTATCATATCTTAAATTAATATAATACATATTAAATGTATGATGATAATAATTTTTATATTTTATTTAATATTTAATATTAACTATAATAATACTCACTACACACAGTGTGGCAGTCATAAATCTTAGAAAACGTATAAAACGAAGTAAATAAAGTTTATATGTATTTTATTTATCTTGAAATATTTTAAAAGGCAAATTTATTGGAAATCGAACTATAATACATTTTTTTATGAATCGGTATTTAAAACATAAAAAATGTACAATGAAATAAATATTGTTACATTATATGCCAATAATTATTCTACTGCTCTATTTGAGGATGCTTGTGCAGCATCGACGAAATGTACATTTTAAAATTAATCGAATAAACATTATCCTTATTCCGTTACAGTACAATCTAAAAGTAATACGTATTTCATATCAAAGTATTATTTGAAAAACCAAAAACTTTCTCGTTTTAAAACATTGTAATAAGGATAACACGTTCGAAACACGATTCTCAGATAACAACATAAACCAAATTTTCGAGATAAGAACAACTGACCCTTCATATCGAATATAGAGGTCACATCTGATACGTATACGATCTCATTAAAAAAAAAAACACTTATCCACCTCACGGATACCGAAACCGTCCAAAATCACGAGTCGTCATTTTCAGCGAACACCCAAATGTTCCAAAACATCACGTCGAACAAATCGATTCGAGATTATAGTGTAGGAAGGTCGGTGAGAAGATACGGATGAGTTAATGGCAGATGTTTGGCAACATCTGTCAACATCCTGCGAAGTCCTGGCTCTGCTGCAAGAGCAGCCACTGCTGGTAGAAGAGGCAACAGTTTCGCCATACGACCAGGTCTGGCTGCACAGTGTCTTTGGAGAGTTGCTGCTGCACTTTCTTGCACTGCTTCTGCCTTGGAGCTGCATTGAAATGAAATGCTGCCACAGGTTGGTTTTGTCCATACTACTCCTGGAACGTTGACGGTTATTTGATATGTCGATTTTGTTCTATACAGGTTTTTCATTTCAAATTGAATATTCTCGCTTTCAAATTAATATAGTTTTTAAATAACATTTTGTTATTTTCATGTTTACATGTAATCATTATTATGAAAGTTAATGACTGGAAAACGGATGAAACGCTATGTGAGAACAATGAATGATTATATAACGCTTTTAAAATATAATAATTTATAATAATTATTTAGCAGCTGCTGCAGGCAATTTCCTATAAATATTCATTTAGTATTTGTTGCAATTTTTCAATATAATACTAGAGACAGACTTGTATAATCTTCACTAAATTTAATTCGATGGATCTGCAAGCAAATTTCTGGCAGTGCATTTAATCTTAAATATATAATTTTAAATGGTAAATTTTTGATCAGAAATGGAAAACATTTGATTTGGGGAAGAAACTCGTATCAAAATCGTCATCACTTGGAGCCTTCCCAATCAGAATATTGGATATTTTTTAACGAAAGGGGAAGGATATTAAAAATCATCCCATGCAAAGTGATTTTAGTTTTATATGGTTATTTTTAGCTAGCATGAATGAATCTGAATATTTTAGTATGAATTTTAAAATATCTTATGTTTTTCGATTCATTGTTATGGAAAAATTGCATATGCGATTGATATGTATTAAAATAAATACGATTCCAATATAGTATGCATAAAATTTTAATGCACGGCATTATTGATAGCTTTTATACCCATGAAAAAATAATTTTATGTACCTGGTTCGAACAGTAAAACGGCTTTGAAACACGCGAACTCGGTATGATCCACATTCAGTTTTGAGAACCTCATCAGTAATTGTTCCAGTTGTTTTAACGATTCTTCAGATCCTTCTTCTTCATGTCATCATGTCAAAATTATTAAAAATTATATTACTTTCAAATTTTATTTATTTATTTCGATGTTATAATAGTTAAAATCGCGCAATGGAAAATTTTTAGCACAACTTATCACAATACTAATCGCTAACAATACATTCGCTAAAAAATTCGCATCTACACTTTTGAGTAAACTAATCGCAAAAGTCTCTACTGTTTCGATAACAAAACAAATATTATGAATGCGACACAAATAAACATAATCTCATCGAAACGTGTCGAATCATAAATAATTCAAATATTCTAAATGCTGGAAAACAAGTATGAAAATTAAATATCTCAAAAATGTGATTCGAGCAGTTGTCGATGAGATTTAGCAATTTAAAAATTGAAAAAAATCTTTGTCAACATTTTTTTTGACATCATACCGATTGGGGAAGCATTTCTGTCCCATCCTAACTGTGCCAAAGTGAGGAGAGCCAACCTTCTGGCTGCTGCGGCGAGGAGTGCCTCGCGACCATTGGAAACCTCCGCAGATCTGTCCACCCTCGGAGATGGTGGATGATCAGATCTAGACGTCCCCGAGTGACTCGCCCATCCTAAAAATACCGAATGTCCGACGTGAAAAAATATGTAAATAAAAAATTAGATCATTACAAAGGAGTCTATGTTTAGTGAAAAAAAAAATATTATGAAATATTTCGCAAAGTACTCAAAATTTAAAACGACAATGAAGTCAGATGATAAAACCGGGGCTTTAAAGTGGAACAGGAGCAGAAGCATGGAGCAGATGGAGCAATGGGTTTTTACCCGGAGCAGGAGTAGAGCTGGAGAATGAAAATTTGTAGTACTCCTCTGCTCGGACTTTAAATGTAAAATTGAAAAAAGTTATTGAATTGTATTGTTTTTATCACTATTCTCTCTCACTTCATAGTAGTATATGTAGTTATATTATCTATGTATTTTTATATTAAATATTTTAATAATTAATTAAATTTAATCGGAGCAAGTACTTTGATGTCGGAGCGGAAAAACTTCAAACCGCAAGTGGAAGTGGTCGCTGCAAAACCCTCATAACAATTCATTTTTCATAGCAACGTTTCATTACAGTTACAGAAGATTCGCGGTATTTTAATTAATTTTAGATTTTCAGAGCTGAAATTTCTTTCTTCAGGAAGGAGCGCAATGAACTTTAGAAAACGTTGACTTGTAGACAAATTCTAAATAAAGAACGACCATGACGATAAATAAAGCGCTATTAAAAGAAAAAAAAAACGATAAATGAACAGATTCTATATGGCAAAATGATGAAACAGTGAATTCAATTTCATCTTTCCATTCATCAAATTTTATATTTCATCAAAAACTCTACTTCTTATGCTTATCTAAAAATTCAGATAAAAAACGACTGAAAAAAATAGGATATTTTACTTTCGCAAGGGGCATTCATGGGTGGAATCGTCTGGACTGTCTCCGAGCTGCTGACCTGGTCCTCCTCATTCTTGGCCACTACTTCCGGACTACTGTGACCTCCGCCTCTGGACAACGGAGCTCTACCATCCTCTCTGCGCCCCTCTACACAAACATACCAAGTCAATTATGCAAATATTGAAACGTGCAATTTGCCATTTGACTACATGCCGATCTCCGTTTACGTATTAATTCTCATATTTTTTCTAATTATCGCGACGTTCTGAGTATTGTTGATATAATTCCCACCCCATAGTTCCCTGTTTTCTGAGAGTCGGCTGTGCAAACAAACAACACTTTTCTATTATATTTGTCGTCGGCAGAGACTGTCAAATCCAGCGGTTTGCTTCGCAAATAGAGATATATATATAAAAAAGGGGCGAACGTTTCTTATTTGTGCTTCGAAACGAATCTTTTTTTGAGAAATCAAAAGTGATCCTCAATAAGACTAAACTTGAGCGTGTCATTTTTCGATAAAGTTTTTTTTTTCTATTAGCATTAAAATGGAGCGATAATGTGTTTTGAGTGCCTCTTTAGATTTGAATGCATGCTTGATTATTGCAATAAAAGTATGGTTGATCTTTTAGATTTGTTGTAAAATAATACTGATGTTGAAAAGTGCATCTACTTATACTAGCATTGAATGTATGCTTATCAAATTAGTGGAAAAAATGAATACATAAGAGGTTAACGATGCTTACGACGTTATGTAATTAAAAAATATATATATAATTAGTACTTCATTATATTCGAGATAACTTGGATACAATATTTACGTACCGTTTTCAACTGGAGACTGTAACTGTGGAGCTGCTGGTGGAGATTTATGTTTATATAAGGGCGACGGAGCTCTTTGCAAATGATACAAAGTATGAGGATAGTAAGCACCATAAAAAAATGGTTGCTGATGATGATCGGGAGGTGGTGGCATCGATTGTTCTCCCACAGTCGTGTGATGTAGCAATGGCCAAGCAGCAGCACATCCTGGAGGCAGACATGGACCAGCAAAGAGAGCAGCAGATGGTAATGGAGGCAACAATGGAAGAGGAGATGCCCTCGGAGGTTGAGGCAGCTGAACTCTTCGACCCATCAATGCTCCTCCACTTCTTGGTGCACGTTCATGTTGCACAGCTACAAACAAAAATACAGTTATTTTCTAAAGCATTTAAAATTCGTTGAACTTCTTAACGTATCCAGAACATAAATATTCGAAATTCATGAGATAATGGAAACAACGGATGCCCTCAAAAGGTTTCCACGACAACTCGTTAATCGGCAATTCGTCTGAGAAAATGGTTAACACGACAACAATTCGTTAACAGACCAGAAATTATATACAGATAGTTCTCGACTTACAACGGAGACACGCTCCTGAACTTCGGTCGTAAGTCGAATCCATTCAAAAAATCAATCAATATTATTTATTTTAAAATTGTCATTTTTAACCCATATTCTCACGGGTCACGGTTCCTAATTAGGAACTGTGTCTTTTTTGCTCTAAAATTGGTTGTATTTGGTAAAATTTTACAAATGATAACTTATGTAATTTTAGAAAACTAATAATCCTTTTTTTTAATTAATGCTTTTTGTCGAAATCGAGAGTATACTGTATATATTATATATTTTTACTAGCTAAACCCGGCAGATATCCTGCCAGTTTGTATTATAACAGCTTGATATGATTCTATGAATTGCGTAACCAAGGCATCTAAATTCAACAAAAAACAGATCTTCAACTCTTCGTACTGATTTTTTTTAGTTTTAATGATACAAAAATCTTCTCGATAAAAAAGTACATATACATACCAATTTTCATAGTGATCGGTCGAACGGTATTGAAGTGAAACACCGTCATATATATATAAATACACAAACATTCATTTTTATATACAATAAGTTCTCGACTTACGTGATTAACTCATTTCGAAGGATTTCGCGTAAGTTGAAAAATCGAGTAAGTCGAACAAACCTTAAATTAATTTTTTTTTAATGTAATATGTACAAGTGAAATAGACGGTGCAATTATGCTCTTTCTCCCTATTCAAAGCTAAGCGCGTAACGTGCATTTTGGCGCAAAAAATCGTGATATTTACATTAAAAAATTTAATTTTTTACATTTTTACAATTATACATCCCGATTGAGACTATCGTACAAGCTAAAAAATTACGCGTACGGTGAAAGTCATACAAACGCCGCAGAGAAAAAAAACCAATCAAATTAAAAAAACAACAAATTACGACTAACGTAAGTCGAATTCGCGCAACTCGAGAACTCACTGTATATAGATAGATTTATAGACCCTCTCGCCACGTCCAAAACGCAAAATTTCCAAATCCACCGAACAACGGAAGTCGACGCAACCGAACTCTCCGACCCGCCGACGCCTTCCCGCTCCTGCCGCGCACAAACGCGACCCACATTTTCAATTTATAGACCCCCGCGACACGTCCGAAATACAAATATTCGAAATTCAAACAACCGCGCCCACACACAACAATAAAACCGACGGGCAAACACGGGCCGATCGCATGGGAGAATCGCCGGCTGCGTCAACACCGCGTCAACGGAGCGGCACTTTCCGCGTCAAGTGTCATCCGAGGAAGGCCTTCCGCGGGCTTTCGCCACCCCGACACCCCCGGGGGTCACCCGGCGGAGTGGTGAGACTGTCGGGTGTCGGTGTCGCGTTGCTGGGATCGATCGTAAATCACTTAGGGCGGAAGTTCGCCGATTTGCTCGGGGAGAGCTCGCGGACCGCGGGGTGGGCGAGGAATGGCTTTTCCGTTTGTTTTTCGGCGGTTGTTGGAGGATGCGAACGGTCGGTTCTTGGCGGCGTCGAGTGTTTGATTGTGAACGATGAATCGGTTTTTTGAGAATTTTTTCAGCGGGATTTTCTGTTCGGATGTTAGTCGGTAATTAACTTTTTTGGAGATATGTGCGAAAATGGGAATTTCGAACGGAAAAAACCGGGAACTTTGAAAAAAAAAACTGGAAGCTTTGTGAAAATTGGGAAAAATGAAGTTTTTACACATAAAACTATTTTTTTTAAATTGAGAATGACCAAAACAATAAAATATCATATTTAGTACTTATAGGTGACAATTAGGCCAGGCGCCCACAGGCGATTGGTCGCGGCGCGATTTATAATGGAACACATTGTTTTGGGTTGAAGTGCGCCCATAAACTATACGGGCGCACTTCAACCTAAAACAATGCGTTCCGTTTTCGCGACTAAATCGCAGTGGGCGCCTGGCCTAATCCTCAAAGACTTCCAACAGCCCTTTTCTTAGACCAGGCGCCCACAGGCGATTAGTCGCGGCGCGATTTATAATGGAACACATTGTTTTGGGTTGAAGTGCGTCCATAAACCATATGGGCGCAATTCAACCTACAACCATGCGTTCCGTTTTCGCGACTAAAAGATCGCCGCGACTACAAATCGCAGTGGGCGCCTGGCCTTAGTGTCGCATATCTCGAGCTGCTCGTGATGATTTGGACGCGTCGAAGTTGGGCGGAAAGAATAGCGACGTCAAAACCCTAAGAAAAGGGCTGTTGGAAGTCTTTGAGGATTTGGCCAGGCGCCCACTGCGATTTAGTCGCGAAAATGGAACGCATTGTTTTAAGTTGAAGTGCGCCCATATATCATATGGGTGAAATTCAACCAAAAACAATACGTTCCGTTTTCGCGACTAAACGATCGCAGTGGGCGCCTGGCCTTAGGGTTTCGACCTCGCCGTTCCTCCCGCCTAACTTCGACGCATCCAAATCATCGCGAGCAACCCGAAAAGAAAACAGCAAAGGGCACGATCGGGTCCCTCCCCACAGCACTCAGCACTCCCCGCGGCCGAGAGAGCGGAGCACCTGGAGGCTGCGCCGCCCCCGCCCTTCGCCACCCACCTCGTACATGTCGCCCATCTGATTTGCATAGGCGGGCGAGGAGCGCGCGCGCCGTCCCTGTCGCGCCGACAACCTTTTAAATTCTAATTTCGCGTGCGCGCGCTGGCAAAAAAGCGGGACGGCACCACAAACACGGAGCGGGCGCGTCCCTGTCGCACCCCGCGACACCCCCATGTTGGCGTCCCTGTCTGCGTCGCGCGACCGTATGCAAATGCGCGCGCGGATATCTCCGACGTTAAAGGAACATTTTGCGCGGAGCTTTCGCCGCGCGTGTGTATGTGCATGCACGTATAGATGGCCGGCGTACGTATGTCGGGTTTGAATGTATTATTGTCGGTTGCCGCCCCCGCGCAGGGGCGCCCACGGGCCCAGAAGAGGGACGGTCGCCTCCCGAAACGGTCGCTTTTTAAATTTTTTCCAACACTGCTCTCCTTTGCCGCCCTTTGCATGTCTGCGCGTTTTTCGGTCGGTCGGTGGCGTCGGCTCGCTAACAGTGCCGGACAGTGAATGTGTTTTTTTTGTTTTTTCGTTTTCGGAAAAGCTTTCGTGTTTTTGTTGTCGTTGGAGGTGTGTGGTGGGGGTGCGGATGACCGATGATTTTTTTTTTTATTTGTGAATTTTTTAAAATTTAAATTTAAACTTTTTTTGCAATGCGTATTGATTCAATCCATATTACAGTAAACCACCCTATAAAATCTAAATATTACGGTTTTTCAATTTCAATTTTTTTTAAATTTTGACTAATTTCAAATGAATTTGAAAAAAAATTAATAAATTTGAATTCATTTGAACTATAAAGGGGAGTTTACTGTATTATCAAATTGAAATAAAAAAATGAATATATCTAATTAAAAAAAAATAAATTGACACTCTAATTTTTTCAATATATTATATCACACGCCGATTGATAAAATATATTTTTAAAGCAGTATTAAATCGCGTCCGATTCATAAAAACGATGATTGCTGAAAGTAAACGAAAAATATAGTGTCATTATCGGGCGTGTAATGTAAAATGGTCGGCATCCGTCATAACCGCATACAGAGATGTTGTGTACGTCCATAAAAAAGGTGTTCATTTTGGTAGCCGTGCATTCTACACCGGTGGTCAACATCGAAAATATATTTTGACATATGCCACCGTTTAAGCGGTTTGATTTAAGCGTCAAAACATCCACATTAGACCAAATAAAGACCCGACTTTTTTCTCGGCATCGGGTCCCCCTTCGATTTCACGCGCGCGCTTATAAATGTTCGAATTTAATGCGTTTCTTATATACACGTACACGTGTATGATTTTTTTTGTTAAATTATTGAATGTGTCGTATTTTACGCCCGTATTCGGACGTAATAAGAATATTTTAATGGGAATTCCGACAAGTTGG
Organism: Hydropsyche betteni; assembly: GCA_028571205.2. Taxonomy (NCBI): domain Eukaryota; kingdom Metazoa; phylum Arthropoda; class Insecta; order Trichoptera; family Hydropsychidae; genus Hydropsyche; species Hydropsyche betteni. The sequence goes on along the minus strand of JAOXNN020000072.1, from coordinate 1,341,927 downwards.
GGCCCACGCCGGCCGCCCACTGCCGCCGCGGGCTCGAGGCTTTTTACGGCCCTTAAACCGTAATATATGGCCATTGCTGACCAGTGGTCGATGGAAGGTGGTCGGACGTACAAGTGGCAACAGCTCTTGCGGGGGAAACGGGCGTTCGAGGTCCTGAGTGCGTCCCTGATCGAGCCTCATCTATGAGCCACTCCATAGAGATATCATCCGCTAAAATGTTCATAAAATTAAATTATTTTAATTATGAAAATATTTTTGAAATTAAATATTATTTTAAAAAAAAGGTGAAACTTTGTATGGGGAAAATGTTTCTAATGAATTGAGAGCTCGAAAAAAAAAATCATACACATGTACTTCGAATTAATTTATCTTTTTTTTTTTAAATTATGTTATTGTTAAATTAATATTAACAGAACGTGTATTTTTGAATTTTTTGTTTACAATGAAAATAAAATAAAAAATCAATCGAAATTTATTATTGTTGTTTAACGAAAAGTGTCGACCCGTCGGATACTGCACATTATAATGGATAAAAATTCGAAGGACAAATATCTACGAAAATATCGTTACGAGTATTCAAATTTAATAAAATATCAAATTAATTAATTCACATTATACGTCCACTTTATAAAATAGAATATATTTTTGTTAATTTTCATTCAATAATCGTATAAAAATATGCAAATGTAATCAATGCTCTCATTGATTTACGACCCAACGAATGCTTTAATCCATTAATTTTATCCACATCCAAATAATAATTTTATAAATATTCAAAGCATAAATAAAACTTTTCGCATTCTAAACATTTTCAATTTCTTAATAGAAGCGAAAAGTACTTAATTCAATCCGAGCCGCGTCTAGACAAAATTTTCTATTTATAAGCATGACCGACAACTTTTCTCATATGTAACACACTTGCACATTCGGAACATTTCCAAACTACGCGAAAAAAACGGACGAAATCATTCCGATTGAATATATCACGGCAGATTTATGGTAATTAATCGACACATATCCAGCGATTATTATTCATGGCTAAGCCGCATTATCGGCGCATAAGATTTATGGCGAAATATTCGCAATCGATCAATTGACAAGGCGCCGAAATTGATTCATAAATTTGTCACAGAGCATGTTCGTGAATGAAAAATTCGAGTGTGTGTAACATTGTACGCGGAAAAAAAATCGGGGAAAAAAACGTGTTGAAATGTAAAATTGTATGGCGTTTCGTTAATCGACGAGTCGTTTTTCTTATCGTTTATCTTTATGCGTTTTTAGAGAGACGTTTTCCGATAAACGCGCGTCGTAAATTTGGCGATACTTTTTTCGTCCGAAATATTATAATCGATGGTGCATTTTTTATTTGTCTTTGGTTTCGTTTTTATAAAATTTTGAAAGAATACGATTCGGATGTTTAGCGATTGTAAGGGACGAGCGCAGGTGAGCTTTTCGCCCGGTCGAAGTGTTAAACGAGACGCGTTCGGAGATCGTAAAAGCTTGTTATTTTATATTTTTATTTTCCGACCGTTTTTATTTAGTGTTTTTTTCAATGGAACTGCGTGATGACCCCATCCGTGATTTCGGGCTCTATCGTGCATATTTTTCAAAATGGTCAATCTTCCAGTTGACTTTTACTGCAACAGTTAACTCTCGATGCAATTCGATATTCATTTTATTTCCATGTACAGCATTTATCGGTTTTTATTTATTTTTAATATAACTCGATATCGTTTTTACAGTACTCAACATTTTTGTACGATCAATAAAATTTGTCAATGATACACAAATTAATAATAACGAAAATTTTGAGTCGATCTTTGGTTTTTCATTCATGAATAACTTTGTAATTTTGCAAAGAAAATTACTGTAACTTTACTATGAAATAGATATAATTCTTTACAAACTGTCACATTTTTTGAAAAGTTTTCTATTTGAGAATTTATTGTTTTTCCCGATTGATTTTCAGAATGACCTTAACTCGGTGCAAACATCTCGCGTTGCATCCGATGCGGGGTCCATCGTTTCAGACTCGCGTACCTTAAAGAATATAAATTTGAATATATTCAATAAAATATTTAATTTGTGCCCCGGGGCGTTATGGTTGTTTTATGGCGAGGGTGTGCCTGTGAGACTGGACCGATTTAATTGCCACTCTGACTGACGTTTACGAGCGAATCTCGTTAATTTTTTCCATTTTTTTTTTCCTCCTCCGTCATCTTGTTTTAATACATATTGTGTGTGCCCGTCGACGAATTAGCCGGACGCGTTTGTTCACACTCAAAACAATGATTTCGCCTTTTTTATTTTCGCTTTTGGGAAATTTATCAATTTATTGTAAAATTGGAGAGCTGTCGCTCACGGGCGTCTTTTCGGGCCGAGCTCGATTTATAAGTGTGCGATGCTTCGTTTATTTCTCGCAACGGGAACTGTAATTTTCATCGATTTATTCGCATTTGCTTTAATTGCGGTATCTCCTATATCACTGTCAAGCGTTGATTAAAAATTTATAATATAAACAAAAATTATTTTTTATTATATGAATTCGACATTATTCGTGAATCACAAATCAGCATAATAAGACGAAGAAAAAAAACAACAAAACTCGAGCACTAAAACGCCTCTTTCTCGACTCCATACATAATGCCGAACACTAATTCAATCCGATCTTATAAATACGCGCATACGTACATTAATTTCTTTATATTCTCAGCGTTATATAATCCTTAAAGGTAATCGTAAATCTCTTATAATCCGGCAGCGGAGGCTCTCGTGGTCTTTTTAGCATAACAATACCGTTGACGTTCTTATCCTAAATTATGGCCCACTCGGCCACATACGAGCCTTAATTGGGACCCGCGGCCGGGCCCGATTTAATTCACTCCCGCTCTAATTAATGCCGAACAATAAAAGCAACATTTTGATTTACAATCGCCGATAATGCACGACTCGGACGGGCTCAGTACCCGGCTAGGGCACTGTACGTGACATTGCGTGACAGGTGAAAAGCGAGTTGACGCGCGCGCGATCGACCGTAACCGTTTGTTTCTTGTACATTTGTCGTTAAACGAGGCTATTTATTAAATTGGTTATTATGACGATACCGCTTTTCGGTTGATACTTTTTAAAAATTCCACATTTCGGGGTAGTTCGATTCGATCGAAAATATTCCGATACGATTCTATTTAGATTTATAATTTAACTGGTGTAGAAAATTCGAAAAAATCTTGATCAATAATTCGATTACTTCACGAGAGCTTTACCATAATATAATCGATTAATTATTTTTTTTTAATTTTCTTAACAGATCCGGGAAGTGACGAACATACTAAGATCGTTGAATATTCGCGTGTTTATACATTATATAAAAAGACAAACAATCGATTCAATGGTTCAAGAATTGTGAACGAATCGCGAAAACCTTTCTTCTGATGCAGATGACACTTTGAAGTGGACAAGAGACGACACAGACGCGACCGATGATCGGGGCATGTGCAGTCAACAACGATTCACAGGTGAGATCTCATTTTTTTTCATGTATTTATTAGGATTCGTGAATTTATTTTCGTGTCGGTTTCGGGGAATCGGACCCCGATTTCGACCCTTGTTGGGAAGGGAGTAATTATCGGACACGCGCACCCAGTACGTTTGTATCGATGCATTTTATTATTGGGTGGGTGTTGTATTGTATTGCAATGACGTTAACATTGCAAGGACACGTTTCCTTGGTAACATCGACCGCGATAATTAGCGCCGAATTGAGGTTGTAATATTTGGGTTTTGGTAGGTCGATTTACGATTTGTTAGATGACATGTAATGTGCCGTAACTTGGTGTTGTATTGTATTATGTTTGTGAGTTTCAGAATCTATGTTTTGTTGAGTAATGAACTTATATAATAGATTGATAAAGTACCTTTGAATTTGAGTACCTATCATATTTGTAAGAGATTCTAAATAAACAGTAATATGCACAATACGTACTCGAACATTGTATGTCGATATGCTCAATCAATTATGATATTTATTCTTAGAATTTTTTGATTCTAACTAGAATTATATTGAAAAAAGCTTTATACATTTACAATAAATCGTTATCCGTTCCAATTAAGTTAACAAACGTAAATTAATTAATTTATATAAAATTGTTCGTTATATCTTGAATATATAGTCGTGCATTTGTGACCGTTGTCAACCAAACTAGATGACAATCCACACTCAGAAATATCGATCGCAACCAGTATTAATATGATTTTACAAATAATATCGAAAGTGTTCATGTGTGTTTCCGTGAGACCGAACAAACAGGGGAATCACCGAAATGTGTGCTACTCAACTTAGGGGTGAAAAATACTGTGTCCCCATTTTTAATGGCGAAACGTTTCCCTTATTTTGTTTCTATCACACACACACGCAAATATGTGAACGATTTTACAGAGTTTGTTTCAAATATTATCGATTAATCGATGTATAATTATAATATTAAAATTTTTATTAATTTTTCATTAATTCATTGCAGTTTGTATTATACTAAATATTTTCGAAGCACGATGTTATTTACTAATAAAATATTCGTTTCATTTTGTTTGATAGTATACGTGTGCTACACTAGATTTGTCTAATTACAAAGGATAGAGGGGATGTGCCGTATACATTCGATAGTATTAAATATTTCGTAACGGTTAGTATTGATTTTCAATCAATATTGTTGTCGATGCACATATGCGACGATGCACAGATGCTAAGCTTGCACATATTTCGTTATATCAATTTGAAAATAAAATTCTACAAAACGTTTTAACTACGATTCGCAAACTGAAACTCGAATCGATTCAATTTTAAATATTTAACAAATCTCCATGATCAGATCGTGAAAAATTCAAACCACAAACCGTCCATCTTTTTAAATATTAAAAATGCGAAACGACCGAAATCAATCATAGTCATGCAACACTCATCTAATCCGATGCGTCCAACAACACCGACCACCCACAAATCGCAAGGCCCACCGAGCCTCAACCGAAAAACCTCATTCGAAACCATCGATAGATTAAAACCGACACTCGAGAGTGTGATATCGGGGCCAGTACATAATTGTCAGATGACGTCTTAGTTGTCCAAGAGCGGGGTCTAATGTGTCTTGGCTTGCAGACAAACACGCATTAAGCGGCCACCCGCCGCCCCCTTAGGCGCACATATTGATTTTATTCCCGCTGATACACTTCTTTCTACACACATAATTACCGGGAGGGGGTTCTGTCGAGGGCCGGGGGGTTGAGGGCCACGGTGGTTATATTAATGAACACGCGTCAACGTGTGCACCCCCTCGTTGCACTCACATCGATTTTTCTCAGAACGTTTCTGAGTTAATCCAGATTTTTGCAAAAAATGTTATGAATGATGAGTGCAGTTTCGATAAATCAAATCGATGCACTCATTCTTTTCGATCCGATAAAATCTTATAGTTTCAAACACAAATGAATCAAAGTTTCTTTCTTCAAAAACTAACATCTCGAATATTATACACAATAATTTTTTTAAATTTTGAATATTAATTTAATGTTATTTTTTTATTTTTAGATATGATATTTTATTAATATTGTGAAAAAACAGATTGTAGATGTGATCTTTGGTTCGTCCACGTCGACGCACTCGCTATTAACAAACATCGTTGCCCGTGATTGGATTAAACGCGGTGGAGGGTGGCTGTGGGGTGGAAATTAGGGGTGGTTTGATGGGCGGGTGGATGGGTCGGTTGAGTGGGTGGTTGGATGAGCCCCACTGTCTTAGCAAATATCTTCTTTCTAGAAACTACTAATTAGCGTGCGAGCGTGTGCGTGCGTGCGCAAACTGCGCTGCGCGATGAAAACCAATAAAACTATACTGTTTAACCTTAAACTAGTTTGAATTAAAAAAAAAATTATTTTAAATAAATATTTAGAATGTATACAGATACTGATATTTTCGATAGAATTGAATAGAAACTGATTCATTTAATGAAAAACATTTCATCCGAATCATTCACTTTCACACAAAAATAAACCATTAACATGACCCATCATCATTAGGACTTAGGCGCGACCATTCCCCGAACGTATTAAATTTAATATAGCGCAATCCTCCACCGGCGTAAAACGCTTTGATACTTTATCCTCGAATGAATTGCATCTTCGGCGATCATTATGACCGAAAATCAGGGCTCAGATGGTACACATAATACTCCATCTAAGCCGGTAGGGATCTCGGTGGTTGCAGCGGTTGCAGTCAAAACGGATCGCCCCTCTGCCTAGGTGGCGATGAAAAAAATGTGACTCATCAACAACACCACGGTCTCGAGGGGCTCCTGGACTCGACCTGTCGACCGCCCACTTTCGGTCAGTGGGGTTACTTTGCCCACCCCAGTTGTGGCTAATGAGCGACGGATAACAATTGTTTGTGACGCCACATACGACAATATCGCTTCGGGGCTTATGCTTTGACGCCCTTTACTAAAATCGCGAAAAATTTTCATTCGAAATGTTGAGAAACGCTCGATCGAATACTGGAAAACTACTATTTATTTATCAAATTTATGAATGTTGCATATTCATCGTCGAATTTGTTCCGTTTCGACGAAAGGAAATTCACGTTTTCTTGGCGAGCTTTCGCCTTGCGCAAAAAGTAAGCTCGCGTGCCGCGCGATTTGTACGCCGCTTTGTTTATTCGTCCGCGATTCGTTTCGGTGCCTTTTTCCGCTTTTTCTTCGTCATATTTTTATTATTAAACGTTCGGATGCATATTTGCATAAGCCGTAGGTTTGTCGATCGCATTTTTCACTGCATTTTCCGAAAACAAAACGGTTTCTTACGTGCGCACAATTTGCAATTTCGCGGAGCGCGCGCCTCGCCTCGGGCCACTCGTTTGCACCGGACAAATTGCATTGGTAAATGTAAATAATTACCAGCATTTTTAAAATTGACATTTTGGACGTATGTTTATTTTGTACTGTTTCAGCGAAATAGATTTGCACGATAAACGTGATACGTTCTTGAATATTGTCGATCGAGTCGTTCGTGAAACTTCGTGAGATTAGTTTCGAATAGTGTTTATATATACTTGAAATTCAAATCGTTTACATTCATACATAATTATTATTCTAAATTGTCTACATTTACATACAAGAATATACCATTCGTTTAGTGAAATTTAATTTTAGTTAAATACAAAATTAAAATATTAACGGTTAACCGTGAAAAAAATGAGTATATTGAATTACTGTTTGGACAAATAGGGCACAAGGAATCGATTTTGGGACCCTTTTGTTCGACAGATTGTCACCATACTTTTTTTTACAAGTTCTCATCAATTGAAATCATATTCAAATTATGCAAGCAATTGTTGTGCATCGCATGCACGTAAATGTTAGTATGTGAATTTGAATCCACCAATAATGTGTTCCCAATGCACATATGCACTTCATTATCGAACGGTTACTTCCTTGAACATAATACTTATTACATGTGTATTTCGGTTCATATTGTACCTGTGTAGTAAGTATACCTGTCGAGTATGTGAGCCTGTGAGAATAATCCTCAATAGTATAATGCGGCAAATACGAGTACGAACGAGTTTGTGGATCTTTCACTCTATTCTAAGGCTTCTTTCAATAGTTCGAATATTTAATATCGTAACGGTAAATCATTGCTTGGCTTCCGTTTATCGATAGTTTTTAATATTATTTTTTATTTGTTTGAATTAATGTAAATGAACGAATTGCAATATCACACAACAACAATATCTTTTGTTATCGAATAAAAATCACTTTAGATATCAAAAAATTTTTCGATCAGAATTGAGCAGTTTAAGTAATCTAATCTTGTTATATTTTTTCTAGATATTCAATTCGAATGTACAAATTATTCCTCATATTATTCAGGGAAACACAATTTGTGAAATTTATTCGAAAATTTTGTATTCATTTCGTGTTGTTACAGAAGGGTTAACATTTTAAATTATTTACTTTATCGTCAGCTCGTGTCGTAGCTCGTGCTACGAACAAACGAAAATTCATAGTCATGTAAAAATTTCGGTCTAGCATTAGAAAAATATGCATACCGGCCGTCTCGACTAGCACACTTTGCGAAATGTCAGTATGCAAAATAAACCCTTTCGAGCCCATCCTCTCGGCTCTCATATGCAAACGATCTCGCTATTTACCATGACATTAAAATAGCGCGTGCTGAATCCGACAAAAGGCCAACGATTGGCCGAAACGATACTTTCCACCCAGATGACACCACATTTTTTCCATTCCATTGTACTATTCGATCGCGATTTTTTGAAAAATAACCATCATCACTTTGAAAACTCGCGAAAAATTCAAACGCGAAATCAACCGTTTTCGTCACGGACTTCTCAAATCTGCATAACAAAAAAAAAAAACAAATAAATAGATGCGAAATTTATAAATTCGGCCGAAGGGGGATCTCATCCCCCGTTGTGTGTCAAACGAGCCGAATTTTAATGTAAATTTTCTCACAACTAATTCAAAGAGCGCGTTATAGGAGAGATGATCCAGATATTTCGGTGTGATTTTAATACATGCAAAAAAATGCAATCATCTTAGTTACGAACCAGACCCCCATCGGACCCCTTGACGAGGGTCCTTCGCACGGCACATTTTATATATAATAATATTATACGTATACGCTCGCATTATAATACACGTATACGAACACAGTATATATATATAATATAATATGTATACCGCGTAAGGTGTGATAAGCGTTTTATAACCGTCAAATATGAAATTTCACCTTTGGTTACGCGAAACCCTTTTGTGAACGTTCCGTCGACATAGCGAGAATAACCGTTTTTTCTATAACAATGACTTTTCCACGACGACGCGCGAGAAAAATTTCTTCCCGAAATTAATATGTCCTAAGCGCTTTCGGATCGATGGGTTTTCGTATCGTGTTGCAAAATAAAGGTGTTACGTATCGCGGATTTGTACAGGTATTTCTGAAAGATACATCTAGTGAAATTGTATTTTATTAAATTGATTGATGCGCATCTATATATTATAGTTATAGATTTTGTTGATTTTTATTCATCGCTGAAATTAAGTTATAAACAACATGGTCAGTAAACAAATCTTTTGGCTTTTAACTATTGGGTCATGGGAAGGTTTTAGTTTTCAAATTCTTTGAGTTATTTTTCCTTACAAAGAAAATTATGTATTAAAATTTTTGTTGGTATTCGGAAAATTCTTCTTTTATGTTAAAAATTATGTATGTTGTAAATAACGATGATGATGTACGAATGATATTTTCAATAGTATCGAATATGATTGATTATCATTGATACAAATTTGCAAAAAAATATTGTCATATCATAATTTCAATACCTTCCGACTCTAAATAATCACAATGAGTCAAATTTGCATCACATTACATAATATCCAACTCACTTATCCTAAAAAAAAAATACATGCGATCCCGCATAACTCAAAGCGCATTTTCATTTGAATCTGCGCACGCGTGACCACACAAAACTCGATCTATTTATTTGCATACATCTTTTTACACCTCGAACTCATTAACATAACAGCAACTCTTTAAACTTGCGGCCACGGGGCGTTTCTATCCGAATTCCCGAAAGCACAATACCAAAATATGGCCACGTTCCCTTACAGGGCCCGAGGCCCGCACGCGCACTATTCGCATTATGCAACATTTTGCATATAACAGCCTTTCGGATGCACTTGCACCCCCGTTTCGGCCATTTGTGCGTTTTCTTCCGCTTGTCATTCAAATGTCGCAAATTGTACGCGATGGGCTCGCTTTGCATACACGCCCTATGTCTTTTGTGCTTTTTTCGGGCACGATTATGCGTAAATAGCGCGATTATGCCGGGCGCGGTTCTGATATGCATACGCATTGTGTGTTTCGTGAAAAATTTCGATAATAAGGCTTCTTTTGAATGTAGGATGCGCTCGTGCTATTTTGGGGGTAGTGCGTTTTGCATACGAGTGCTTGATCCTGTATTGTAATTGTCGGATGATGATTCGGTTTTTTTTTTAGAATAGTTTTCATTTGAATATTTGTGGTTGATTTTGTATTGGATTTTCATTAGCATAAAATTTCGAATTTCAATTTTTGTTAATGTCACTGCCATAAAAATCGAACGAGCAACCGATATTAAGCCGGAATCGTAGCCATTATTGTGAAAAAAACGTACGTCCATTTTTTCTTTGTAATCGGTCCGTTAATTGTCAAAGGACATTAGAAGGAAGGCTTTCGTGTTGGCGAACGGGTGGTTGTGGGTGGGGTGGAGCGGGAAGCTATTAGCCGTCGTCCAGTAGCAATCATCGTCAACAATAAAAGTCACACTTGATAATAAATCCAACGTCTCCTCGATGGCTATCGATATTGTTCCGTGGGTCCCCATAAAACCGGGCCGCAGAACAATGGCTAATGTCCCGCACACCTCCGGGACAATGGCTCCGGCCCCGACCTTATAGACAAAAGCGTTGGAGAGGACCAAATTTGCCCGGGATGCTTCTGTCCATTGTTTGAACGGGTGATACTGGCCAATAAAATCGACAGATAATCAATCCGAGGGAAAGCCTACCCCGTGAACCCATCCGCGCGGATGAAACTCAAAAAAATAATAATACAAAAAAGCAGTTATCTCGTGCTCACGGGTGAAGAATGGCATTCATTCGTGTAACCGTTGGCATTGTTGTGAATGCATCCACCCACCAGTCCAACAATGAGATTCTTCCGACGAGACATTCCTAGGGAAAACAATTAATGCATTGTGCTTTCAGTCTCTGCTTCGAAAAATAATATTAAAAAAATATATATATTTGAATCGCTGGCACTAAAGGCGCTTTTTAATCTTGAATTGTCCCCCGTCTGCGTATAATAATCCTCGTGCCGAGATAATGGGTGAAATTTTTTTTCTTCGGTCGTTCGAATAATAAACGAAACGTTCTCGCTCGGAAAATGCGTCTCTGCGGAATGAGTTTTTCTTCCGGCTTAATTTTAAATGCATGCCTCTCCGTTTTGCAGTACTGCACTGCAAGAGGTTTATTGTTTTATTGGGTGTTAGAGGCGTCTGGCAACACATGTTTTGTCAGTGTCTCCTATTGTTCTATGATTGTGTCTCATTATGTACCTAGTGTGCCCACTCGCTAACCGGCTACGCCAGTGAGCCATCGCCAACCATTTTAATACACAATACATATTTGATTCGAGTCTGTGTATTTTATGATAGATAAAATATTCAGTAATCTTGATATTTATTCATGATACTTTCACTTTCAAATTTAAAACCTCTAAATTTGGATTCAATAAATCTTCAAAACTACTAGACAGAATATAAAATTTTGTATAGGATATTATTTAAAACGGTTTTAATGTATCGAAAATAATATGAAGAGAATTTTAAATAAGTACGAAAATCAATGGTTAGAGACAGATGTCGTGATATATTGATAGCGATTCGCTGACACGAAGTTGTCCAACACGACCAGGTACGACATAACTAATGGCGCCATTACAAATTTTACTTAACAATTTACAATTAAAAGTTCACGATTACTAATTCGTTGGTAGATAATTATTTTTCAGAAAGTTAGAACTTTTATAAATTTAGATTTTCGTGATAATATCGGCATATCGATTCGATACACCGAACCGAGCATTATACAGTGCATCGCGATATTAGCTCACCTCTCCGCGACATCGTCCATTGTGAAATTGCTCTTATGAAATTGGATATAAGCCAACACTTTTTGTACTGGTTGAAATTGAACCAGAAGCTCATTTGGCTCCGCACTTATTAGAGACGTTCGCTCGAAGTTTAAAATTAAAAGAAAAATCCAATATTATAACACGTAATGCAATATAGAATTTTCGCTTCGAACATTATTTATTTTAAAAATAATTTGAAAAATAGTTATATTCCGATCCCATCGGTTGATTCAGATCGTATAATAGGACACGAGTTTAAAATAATCGAAATAAATCAATCGCGATTAGAGTTTCGATCGGTTAACCGGCTTAGCGGTTGGAGCTCTCGCCGATGCGGCCGTTTCTCCCTTATATTACCGACCGACTCATACATAGAGTCATGCAAAAACTTTTCTAATTTATTTTATCCTTGGGTGAAACTTCTTTAATTACATTCCGCCATTCTGTGTATGCGTGTGCACAAATTCGTATACGCTCGCTTAACCGGCTGTGTGTGTTTTGGTCTGGCTGGTGTGGGGGTGTCGGATTACTTAATTACTCTGTCGTATAGATCTGAAGCGTTGAAAGGTTAACAGTGTAATCTTACGTCTCTAATTCTTTAATCAAGCTGAGTAATCTAAGGCTGCTTTTTTCGAAAAAAGATTTATATTCGTATTTTAATCCGAACGATATGGATTTTAATTCACTTTTTTATATTGTATAACTCGTTGTTATATATTCGATTCGGATTTCACAGTTCGTACATTAGACGACACACAAGTATTGTTTTTATGTAAGAAATATGATACAGTTATATAAATCTATTACATTGTATATATCATCGACATCGTATTTCTGCGCTTTTATATAGATTTGGTTACATAAAACGCGAACATGTTTTTTCTCCAGAAAAAAAACCTATTTTTATGTTCGGTAAAATTTTACTGCGTCTTCTCGAGTGAAATTTTATATATAATCATTTATAGGTCTCTTTTGAATATAATTATTATTTGCATGCACGGCGAATTAAGACAAAAAAAATAAATTCGACCAATTAAAAACACAAACAAATCTAATTAGCACATCTCAGGCAATACAGTAAGAGGCACGTTTTTGCATACGCCACGATTTCATTCACCACACCACAACCCAACACACACTCGCGAAACGAACACGCACATATAAAATTATATTACAATACAAGAAAACAGTACACAAACATACACGAGACGGGCAGTAACGTTGCGTGTGCGTGACGTAGTAACGTTAGTGTCGATAAGGCTTTTCCTTGCGCTGACCTGCCCCAACAAGCGAGTCTATTTTGATAAGAGGAGAAAAGCCAGAGAGAGAGAGGCCCACCACTATATAGATGTATCTCCGGTCAGCCGCGGCCAAACAACAAACAGGACAACCTCCCCCATGGTCTGCCGCCCTCCGGAGCCTCCCGCCCTGAGGGGTGCGAGAGGGTGGTTGACGTCGCCGTCCACCCAACCTCCCACCGACCTCAAGACGGCCACACACGTGGCCACGTGGACGGCTCGCTGAGGTTCTCAAAGGTGGTGCTGTCATCGGGTCAGTGTTTTTGGGGATCGACGGTTTTTGTGTGATCGTGATGTCGTATTGTGTAATGACGGTTTCGTCTTGTCGTTAGTTTGGTCTGATCGTTGTAGTTAAGCGAAATGTAGCGCGAACGATTGATGGATGTGAAATTTTGGTTGAGTTGTTGTACGAGGATTGACTGTTTTTGATCAGCAAGTACGACGAATTCTATGTTATAAATATACTAGTGTTAAGGCCCGATGTTAATAACATCGGCTGGGAAACGATAAAATGTGTGAACCCGAAATGTGTACCCGATTTGAATATTTAATATTTAATTAATAAAATCAAAATAGTTCATTTGTTATT
>JAOXNN020000072.1:1310127-1328234 GCA_028571205.2 Hydropsyche betteni | reverse complement strand
TACGCATGAAGAATAATTTTATAGACGCAAAAAAATAATCGTATCGACGCGTCGTTTTAAAGTCGCGAGCGTCATCGTGACGAACGAATACACGAATACACGAACGAACAGACAGATATCCGCTAATATATATAGGAGATTTAGTCAAAATTACATTCAATAATACATCGAGAAAGCCTTATCTTGTAATAAATTTTATAATTTAAATTATACGTTTCGTAAAATGTTATGAAATTATTTAGTTTGCTAACGAAAAGTGGCGTAATTTAATTTCATCTCGTGTGTTCTGTTTATATAATGCATTAATTTTCCTTAAATACTTTGCTAAAGTCTATAATTTATCATCTGAGAATTAGAATTGAGTGACTCACAAGAAGTTTAATAATACCTTTAGTATGAAATCATCTGTTATTATGTTTACTAATGAAAATCTACTATTATGTCCATACACGTGCAATTTTATACAATTATTCTATTGAGTTAATAATTTAATACGAAATATTTATACGTCGGAGATGTGTCCATGTTCGCTAAATTATACATTAATTAATTAATGCTTTTCTCTGTAATTGCATATTGTCGCATATAAAACGGCTATTAGAAAAAAATAGAATTAATAATATACTCATTTAAACGGTTATATAAAGAAAAATGAATGCTTATTTTTATCGTGAGCGTATGTATATAACTTCCTATTTTACATAACTTGATAACTATAAAATATATTCAACAATAAAAATTCGTACTCTCATAAAATTTTCAACACTTCAAAACGACAAATCAAAGCAGTGCCAAAAACAATCATCGAATTGCAACGGTTCGAAAACGACACTCGAGACCCTCATTTCTCCACAGAACCATTTGAGAACCTGTGCTAGGAAGCGTGCACGGTTCTTTCGTACATAATAGGGTGGGATCGGGGGGTGGAAATCGTGTGTACGGCCGGGGGTTGCCCGGCAGACGTAGGCCCGGTGAGGCCATTGAGACGGGCGGTCGATATATCGATTGCGGCCTCTAGACTTGAAGGGCGGATTTCTTGCGTGCATTTTTACGGCAACCCCCAACCACCCCTAACGCCCACCCACCCACCTCGTCTCGGCTTCCCCATAGTGGAGCACATGTGCGAAACGTATGCACCCTTACGGCGACGTCAACCCCACAATTGCATCCGATTGCATATTTTATTTAGAATTTCGATTAATATAAATGTTTTCGAGCTGTATTCTCTTGTTATTTATTTGTGTGGATTAAATGTTTTATTAAAAAATAATGTGTCATTGAAACGAATTTTGTGCAAAATTTCGTTATGAGTTCATCTTGTGTATAATGTTGGAAATTTGTAAACATTCGGCAGTATGAAAATAGAAAAATTGTATTTATTCGAGCGAACGCGTATCTTTTCACCTAAGGGAGAGCTTTTGCGTGAGCTTTGGTCGCTACTTGTTGAACGGTCAGCTAGGTCGGCGGGACGCCCACCTGAACGGAACACCACCCCCTAGAGAAACGTACCACCCCTTACATAGAAACATACCACCCCCTAGAGGAATACCCCCGCGGAGAGAGAGCATAAGGCTTTTTGTGAGCGAAACCGCCCCCCGGGGCCGCCCTGACCTACGCGCTCCGAAAGTAGAGACGAAAATACAACAAAACCAATCGAAAACACTTTTTTTTTCGCGCGTATACAAAAATAATATTCGATGCGATAAATTATTAAGTTGCCGTGCAATTCTCATAAAGAGGTATGTCTTTATCGTTCGCACGTAATAAATGCATATAATCTAGGGTGAAATTCATAAGGTACGCCCAGTAAACTGAGCGTTCGTATTGTTGTTGGTCGTGTACACGTATATATTCGAAATAAATGATAAAGGAATGTTCGTTTTCTTTCATAAATACCCGTTCGATGCGGCTCCGTATCGTACGTCAGTAATTCACGATGTAAGGACGCGCATATCGAGAGTTTGTCCTATTGTTTGATCAAATTTATGGTTGCATATTTCGAAGCGGCGTGTTGCATTTCGTGCCCTCGATACAGCCTGTTTATTAACTCTCGACTTGATGCTGGATTTCATTTAAAACTAGAAACCATTCGAATTTCAACAATTAGTTGATCAAAATTATATTTGATTCGTAATTATCACCGAGCAATAAATTTTTATATTACTTTATATGATTTGTTTTTAATTGAATATTATTTATTTTTGTAACTATAACAAATGATTTTATATTTATTTTAATGCCCTAAAGTCGTATTTTTGATTTTAATCATATTTCTCATATTAAATCTGTGAATAATCTCAGTTTGCGATTATACTGTACGCGAAAAATCCATCGATATCCATTGATCATCCGAGCGTGACCGGCTGAAATTCATCCGTATCCCCAAATGCACCGGTTAAATGCACGACATAAAAAAATAACAACAATAAACACCCAAATAAAAAAATAACAATAATACGCAAGCAAGAAAAAAGTTACGGCAACAATGTGAAAAGTATCGTTGCTCAGGCCAGAAATTAAATTTACCGTCTGCAAACAAACAGCATTGATCCACTCCACAGTCATTCTCATGCGTTTTTTTTTTTTCTAAATCAGAGAGGGGATGAATTTTTAAATACGCTCTATTTTTTCGGGTACCTGCATATGACTCGTAAAAAATTTAGTTCACTGTTTTTCGATTTTTCTTCGTCATCTGTCAAGCGTGTTCACATCATAAACTATAAAAAACCCTTTTTCTATAGACGTAGTTAGGGGAGACGAAGACGATGCGACTGTAGAAAAAATGTAACAATGATCAACGTAGATCCGAATCACTTGTACAAGGATGAATTTAATGAATAAAAAAAAATTGAAATCAATTGCTTCAAACTTGGGGTTACAACAATAACGATTTTTAACGGCAATGAAGTGACAAACATTTCTTTAAATGATAAATATTTCGTATATTGTATAAATAAAAAAAAAATAACATACCAAATGATGTTATAGCTTCAAATTATATTGATTATATTTAAAAAAATTGTATGATATTTCGATTGTGAAATATTATTTGGTAATTCAAGTTTTTGTATGAAATATTTTTATAAAATTTTATAACAACTTTTGAAATTAGAACCTTTTTTCGTACACCACCGATAATTAAGCCCGTTCAATATTCAATGCGTTGAAATTAAAAACTTTCGGAACGGAAATGCATTGTATTACTTGCACCCGAAAAATTGCACCCTTCGATCGATTCGTATCGATGCACGCCCATGTAAACCGATTCACAATAACTTCGACCAGAGAAACGGGTTGACAATTTTTTTCTTCCAGCTCTGATTCTTTTGACGAGGGACTAACTCAGTCATAATAAAATAGTATGTCACACGTTTCGAATTTCTAATTTACCTGAGCCGTTCGATCAATGGGCTCGATATATTATAAATATGCATGTGTGCATTTTTAAATGACGAATGGGACTCATGGGAATTTATTCATGCAATCGGTGTTGTCTCTCTTTTCATACAAAATTTTTATTATATTAAAATAATTGTATGAAATTCGACCGTATGAAAAATCGATTCGTGATATGTGAAAGAATTCATTATTATTATATTAATTTGTTCATCGTAGCAACTGTAGTCACAATGGGCCCCCATTCGACTATTAAACACAATTTAAAACTTCATCGGGATCCGCTTTTTTTAGAGAAGACAAAATCTGTGAGCAGACAACAATGCAATGAAATATTAACGTCGCATTGCAGCAATTGTCACGGCAATATATTAAATTCTGACTCTAATCTACACACAATTTTACATTATATAGATACTCAAAGGACCGATGGGATATATCGGAAGGATCCAATTGCTGGCACCCCTCGTAATTTACGAAACGAACGTGTATTAGTAATAACAGAATTCGATACATATAATTTTTTTCCTGTGTGATTTATGCAACGGCGTATTTAGCCCATTGTGCTTACGCCGCTCCAGAAAAGATAAATGCGAATGAGAGTTTATCGCATGTGACATTACGAAAATATTTATTTAAGTAATTCACTCTATAATATTTTTTGTTTGTTTCAGGTAAGCCAAACTCCGGACCCATCCACCGATCGGTAAGCCCAAAAAAATCCGAGTTTCATCAATCGCGCTCATTTCTAAATCGGTCGGCGATTTGCGTCATTTTTTCAATGGTCTCCACTTACAGAAATTATACGATCGTCCGAAACACACGATAAATATTTACGAGGCCGTTAAATTAACGCCGTTTCTAAATTTCGCCGGTTCGAATCGGTACGTACAAAGTGCAATTAAGCGAAACCGCAACAGCGGCCCGAAACGACAGTTCGCGGTCAGTCGAGGTACCGGAAACGTGGCGCAAATTAACCTCACGTACCCCCCTGTAGAATAATACAACAATAATAAGTCGGGTAATAAATGTTAATTGCGTTTCGGGTAACGACGAAATCGCGCGCTCGGACGCTCCGGTCGCTCGGAAATTGATTTTTTTTTCATTTATAATGCAATTATGCGATCGATATTATTATCTTGGAATTTATCGTATGCGTATCGATTTTATGAAACGTAATTAGTTTAGTGTTCGAATGTTCGATCTGAATGTTCAAATCGATTCAATATATTTTCCCTGGATATTTAGAATTAGGACAATCAATGTGTAGAATCAAAATCTACAATGGGTAATAAATATGAATGTTTCGTTATAAAACCGATTTCGCAACATTTTCGTGAAACGTTCGAATGTCGCAAACGTTACTCTATATATCGATTGTCTGTTATAATAAAGGTAGAACAAACAGGTTAATAAAATTTAATAACCTCACCATGGTAATATTAACCGTAAAATTATAAAATTAGAAACGTTCAATTTGTCCGCGTTATATTCATTACACATATGAAATGCACGACGTGCATTTACCATATTAAAAGAATAGAAATTTACATATATATTCAAAACAATACCACATTAACCGTTTTTCATAATTTTTATAATCGGAATATCGTTTCTGTTTCGAATAAATCTATATAAACAGTAGTATCACTAAACGCGATCGATTCTCAATGATTCGAACGGGTAATTACAAGTCGTAAAAGAATACATTTTGTAACTATGCGTACGCGTATTATATTGTTTTTTTTTTCTTTTGATGTATTATTTTATTTTGGGACCCGTCAAAAATCCCTGCTCAATTAGAAAATGAGTGCCGGCGGTGTTATAAAGTGTAATTTTGGTTAACCGATTCTATTTTTTATTAGAGTCGGTAATTCTATGCATCACAATGATAATCGAATTTTTTACACGGGGTCTAAACGGCATAAAGCTTTTGGATATTTTGGATTAGGAACGTTAGATGTATAATTTTAATTTTCCATAAAAATACTCGAGAGCATTATAAATTCAATGAACGTTTTAACCGAAAGAACCGAATAGTATGCGCAAGTGTGCAGCCATCTAACAAGGGGGTGGTTGCCCTCGAAGGGCTTTCTTATTGCAATGAGGAGTCCCTCGAACCACCTATCCCTCGCCTATCCCTCATAGGCAAAACGACGCATTTTTTATGTACGCAGGGGTTGAAAAAATAATAGGCTCCCGGCGGGGGTGGACAGCGTCTCCCGAATAAGACGAAAAAATCTGAAAGCAGAAAGCGCACGCATTTGATGCAAAATTCACTTTGAATAGACATATTTTATGAACAAATATTTTTCACTATAAATTTTTGCACAAATGCAAAAATACGTATTAAATATTAATTTATTTTATTTTAAATACTGAAAATTATGCTAATCTTTCATTTTGTCATAAATTAACAGATCGGTTCTATATAATAGATTTAAATGATAATTTATGTTTAATTTTTTTGATAATTGAAATATTATGAATTTTTCATCATATAATACCGACGAAGACTCAAAAATTTCCATAACTCGATTCGGCAAGTCTGTTTTGTGTCGCGAGGGTAGCGTTATCAGTGTTCGCAGAGAGTTCGCTTCGGTTCCCCGTCGTTTTCCTATCGCCCCATGTAAACACCTTCGAATCCCACCCCCTGGAGACCGCCCAAAGCTTGCACCCCGCGCTACATATCGATCAGATATTTTTTATGCTCGACTACCCCTCCTGCCACCCACTCACGACTAAGACGACCCCTGAAAACAAAAAAAATCGTAGGGAAAAAATCCACGCCGAGCGCGAGCATCGGGCGAGTAACGAATTTTTTAACCACTGCCGCTCGAAACTTTGTAATTACGAAATATACCACGAAACTCGCCGCAAATGCGTTTTTGCTCTTTCCGAGTCGCGGATTTACCCTCGAAAAAAATCTTATTAAAAACTTTCGGCAAATGCTTAATGGAGCGCAGCATTCGGGGTGGGTTCGTTTAAATTTTTAATGAGGTAATCAATGGTGGTCGTTGTCGTAAAATTAGAGCCGAACTCGAGTTGGTTTTGAATTGGGAATTTATTATTCGTTTGACGTTTTCTTTTAGTGCTTGATTCGAAGGAAAAGTTGATTCCGTAGAAAATATGCTCGATCACTTGATTTCATAATCGAATATATAATACAATGAAGCCGGGTTCGGAAAATTTTATTTTCTTATGAACATTTTTTTTACTATTATAAAATATAAAAAAATATATAGAAATTGTTGTGTTTCATGATAATGATTAACTTTAAAGAGTTTCATAATTTGTAATAATTTTAAAATAAAATTCTCTTGGCTATTTATCAATATATGCAGATATTTTTAACATAAGCAGTTTTCTTCTAAATTTTTTTTATTCGTTTATGTTCGCATTAGACTTTAAACATTTAAAAAAATGCATTCATTGAGAGATCCCGCGCACTAGAAAAAGTGAAGCTGCATCGCAGACAAATGCAACTGTGATCGTTTTTTCTAGTTCGCTTGCAATTACACTCCCCCTAACATTTTTTATCGTTAAGTCTTGAGTATTTGTGCCAACAAAGCGGGAGAAAGCCTCTCTCTCTCTTCCCCTAGGAGGGTAGAAAAAAATCTCATCCCCATCGTATCCTTGCGACGTCGTCGGGACGCTTTTCAACCTTCGAATACAGAAAAAAATATTATGTATATATTGAAAATTTGCTTTTAAAAATTCCAATTATGCACGATCGAAACGCGTTCAAGGGGACCGTTTGTTTATGTTTGTGTTTGAAGCTAAAATTAATTAAGAATTGAATTATTACCGATCGAATCGAAGGGAAGTTTAAAATTATCAATGTACATTTTAAATTACGGTAATTAATTTATGTAAAATTAGGATGACAATCGATTAAGAATCGTATTTCGAATCGATGGGAAAATTCAATTATGAAATATCAAAAATCGAATGCAAATCATTTTTCAGTCTAACCGCACAGTCTTCAAATCGGCCATCAAGGGCCACTTTTTGGTTTCTTATTCTGGTCACATTCGACTCTCAGGCACCGATCAAATACCAATTAATACCCCTCGCCAGATACAATTGCCCGATAGCGCCTCGTGTGTGCGCTTCGAGCTTCTTTCTCTCTACCTCTCGTTTTGCTTCTGTTGCATCCGCCAAGTGTAAGCCTCGATGCCTTACGGTCGCAGATAGTCGGACGAATGAAAAAATGTATATACACACACACCACTCGTGTGTACGTGTACGCGAACTTTTGTATACGTATCGTAGACCGGACTGGAGAAAGATAAATAAAACGACGTCTTAACGTTGCGGCGATTGTTCGGAAGCGGTCAATCGGCAATGAGAAGTGTTCGATGCGCACCGCCGGCTAATTCCGTGTTTATTATTAAATTTTTATACGCTTTATCGATCGTCGTGATAATATTAATATCGGGGGAAATTCGGATCGAAACATAATTAATCTCGCGTATGAATAGGCACAAACAAGCCACTGTACAGATTCGCCCTCCGCGCAAAGAAAAAAAAAACACCGCAACGGATTCGTTAGAACAAACAAACCGACGCAGAACAAAAAGACACCACTTCCCCATCAATTTGGCCGGTGAACGATCGTTTTCTTAATTTCGCGCATTCATCCCGCAAAAAGGATTATTTGTCATAAGACAAAGCTCGAGGGGTCTCTCTTCCACCCGGCCTTAATTCCGACGGGCCGAAAGCGAAAGCCACCGAGCGGGGACATTAAGCTGTCGCCGCGGACCTAACAACGAATAATTCTCGTTGTTTTTCAGCGCTCTGATTCGATTAAGGGGGTTTCAGCGGGCCGAAAGTGATTCATTAAGCGAGTGTTTTGCCGCGCCGCGGTTATTGGGAGACGGCGCGGCTCGATTTGGCGCTAATCGCCTCTTTCGGTTCGAAAGCAAAAAAGTCTGGGTTTGGTCTTTGCTGTGTGCGAAGGTGCTCCGAATACAGAGCTGGCGATTAATTCCGACCCATCCCACCGTTGCTAATTAAAAAGTTTCCCTTGTTTACCCCATGGAAAATGCAACGGCCATGGGAAAAGTGTGACCGCACCGGGGAAAACTTTGCCGGCAATGCGACACCGCTTAAATAAACGTGTTTTCGTCGACGCGCCTCAAATTGGATTAGCTTTTGGCTTTTTCTCATCTATTTTTCTTTGGGAATGATTCAAATTTGGTAAAAAATATTTATATGCGGAATTTATTACGACGTGTTTTAACGAAGCATCAGTTGAAGATATTCGATATGCGTGTGATAAGTTCAGACAATACGAGCGTAATTAAAAATACGAACACATGAGAACAACAAAATATACTGATAAACTGAATTTTTTTATAATACAAAAAATAAATACAGATCAAATTCATATGTAATTAAATCCATTTCATATAAATTTGATCGAGTACAATAAATTACTTCCACAGAAGTTTACATCTCGTGAATTTATTAATTCCATTCAA
This sequence comes from Hydropsyche betteni, assembly GCA_028571205.2. NCBI lineage: Eukaryota > Metazoa > Arthropoda > Insecta > Trichoptera > Hydropsychidae > Hydropsyche > Hydropsyche betteni. The sequence goes on along the minus strand of JAOXNN020000072.1, from coordinate 1,319,352 downwards.
TATAAAAAATATGTATTCGTATAATTTTATACCCAGTTGATGAAAACCGTAAAAATCACAAATACTATTCGCTTTGAAGTGTCGATTAAATTCAAATCATCGTAGCCAGAGGGAGAACGACCTGCGAACAAGGCAAGGGGAACAAGTTGAAAATTTCAAATCAGTTCTTCTGAAAGCGTTAATGACTCGCGTCGCCGTAGAAATCGGGGTCGAAGTAAGAAAAGAACTAAGTACATATTACGGGAGGCTATATACCCGGCTGGAGCCGGGGGTTGGGTCCGTTGTGCCGTGAAAAATAAATTAAAAAACAGGATTTTTCCAATTGTAATTTTCTCCTTTTGTCTCGTTAGCGATATTGTAATTCGATCGGGCTTCCTCGGCGAAATTAAGTCGCTCATAAATGCCAAGAGTTTCCACCGTTGCGATGATGATTTTTTTTCTTTCCGCTCCTTTTCATTTTATTATTATTCGTTTCATTTTCATGGGTCCGATTTTAATTAGAGGGAGGAAAATGAAGATGTCTGAAGAGTGAGGAACGGTCGGGGCTCAATTACCGCAGTTCTTCTCTCTTTTTTCGGGGGACGGGATGTATTCAATTTCGTTCTGATTGCGATCAGACTTGATTAAGATATTGATGACGAGGCGATGAATCAAATTTCCTCGCTCCCTATTTTTCTCATTTTTGGACGAATATCTAATGCCCTTTGAATAATTACGAGCCGACGCATGTTTGCCGAGTTGTTTACGCGCAATCAATTTCAAACATAATAAACCTGAATTACGCTTTGAAAAGCGCAATTATAGACCATTCCGAATTGTAAATCAAAAAAAAAATTCATTGAATTCATATGAATGAAAACGAATTACTCTAGACTTGCGGTTATTTGTTTTATCATGATGAATAAGACTAATTTACCTTTTGAGATTGTATAATATATAATGCACGAGATACGATTAGTCATAGTGAAATTCGGTTAAAATAGTCGGGAAATTAGGGCCCGCAGGCGAAATAAAGTGATAGAAAATCCCTTGAAATAAATCGTCTTCACGGACATTGTCTAATTGCGGTTTCGGCCGAAGGATCCATTTAATATTCGCGGACCGATGGTGCGGCGCCCCCGCGTGCAATTTACGAGCGACCGAATTGAATTAGCGTCGTTCCGTTCCAAAAGTCGACACGCGAACCTTAATTGTTTTCCGAACGCGAAAACTTCATTCGCCGACTGCATTATGCAAGACCCACGCCGCCGAATTTCGTACGAACAACCGAAAAAAATCATAATCGACAACGGAACGATAGCGCGAAAACATTTTTTTCCCTCGGAGGCGTTAAATAAATTACCTTTATTATCTAACCGAGCAAAAATACGTATTTACGCCGACTCACATGTACGTATGTAACACGAGGGTGGCGGTTTGTGGCCGAGGAGGTCAGCCGGTGCTGTGGAATGAGTTTCAGGACGAAGAGCATCCATTTACTTAATTGTTGCCGTCCAGACTTAGCGCGGTGATTAATCCTGAACAGACTCGTTCATACGAACCGCCGGGTCTTAAACCTTCTCTCCACTGTTCGTCCTCGTCCTCCCCCTCCTGCACATCTTTTATGCCACTTCGACGGGGATATGAGGCTGCGAAAACATCTTCGTCTCCATCCCCATGGTAGGTCCTCATTTGCAGGAATTCGGACATACGTCCTAAGACGACTCTCAAACTGTACGTTGACCTCATCTGAGAGTTTACTGCGATTATTTAAATTGCGTTTTCGCTTAATTATTTTTTATGCTTGAAAAAATGATTCTTGTTAAAATAAAATTCGATATCCTTCGAGTTTTTGATTGCGCTCGGAACCGCGTTGATTTTTCGGATCGTCGAGGTTCTTTTCAATTTGTACACAATATATAATGTATTTTTTAATTAAATTTTTCATCACCGTTCGCGAGGGCTTCGTTCGGTAGCGGAGGGCTTTATTTGTCCCTCCGATTTCGATTCAAATTAGTCGCTAGAAAAATGCAAGGCACGCACCGTCGTTAATTCTACGAGCTGTTTAATTTCCTAAAGGCGAGCGAAGGGAAAGCGTCTCCCGTTCCTCCTTTCCGAGTGAAAATTAAAGGTTCCAGTTTCTTTTCTACGATTTTTTTCTTCAGTATTTTCGTCGCTGTACTATACTTTTCGCCCCCTTGGCGTTGTTTGCGGTACAACACAAAACCCGAGAACCCCGATAAAAGGGAGACATGTAAATCTCCAAGGAGCCAAAAACGACGCTACCTTGAATATTTACGTAGCGTTAATACAGAAAAATATATAAAAAATACGTTAAATTATTCATAAACTAAATTTCTTTTTTCTTCATAATACAACATAACTTGAGTTTAGGATCAAGTATGAAACGCAACCTTTTGGTGATTTTATTTCTCATCGCGAGGGAGCTTTAAATTTTAATTATTATTTTTTGCTTCTGTGAGTTCATGAGTGGTATTAAAGAGGGGTAAACCCAAATATTGCGCTGACAATGGCTTCGTTAAGTGATCGTTGAGATTTTTAATTTGTATGTACGAAATTTTATACGTATACCTCAATGTCGGGAAAGATGAGGGTGAAGAAACGTACGGTATCCTTTCTTTGACTATAAACCACTCGAAAAAATAACACTAGATTTTTCTTTTCACTACTCTGAAATACTTAAATGAAAGTTTTTTTCTTTCAAATTTCTCGTAAGAAATTCTTTAAATTTCCTTCACCCGTAACTCAAAGTATTCAACGTTAAGACATTCGTTTCAATAAAATACTATTACAAGACCATCCGATAAATCTACTACCCCCAAACATCAGCCCTCCTCATTTCGTATGCAAGAGTGTACCATCGCTGTCCAATCATTACAGTCTGATATCGATTATGTATTTTTTTTTCGGTCGCGACATGCGCTTTATGTACCCAAACCCAACCTCCTACCAAAGTGAAGCCTTCGTCTTCTCGTTCGCGTCTTTCCGCCACCCTGTGGCCCCTCGTTTCCTCGTTTTTTCTTGTAGGGAGTGGGAGTTTTTCATGTCTGAGTTAGCATATCGTATATGTATATTTTTGTTTGAGGATGTGTGTAGTTTTTTAGGCATCACTGCAGAAATGCTCGAAATATGTATGCAAATGTAAGATTGTTGAAAATTATGTTGCAGATTTCTTTGTAGGTTTGAATTTTTCATACAATCTTGCATTTTTTATTATTAGTTATCGTAATTGATACATTCAAATTAATTATCTATGGTTTTATTTGAATAATTATTACCTTCGTAGTCATATCTAAACCATGATACAGTATTTAAAAATTCAGTTTGCTTGCTTTGTTATTGGACCTACACAAATTAATTTCTTTATTAACATCATATTATTAATTTATAAATTTATGACAAAATTGAACGATTTTGTATTCACCGAGTATCTACACCGTTACACATTTGAATACACATTTTCGGTTCTTTTCGTACGAGAAAGTCACATGTCTAAATACTAGGCTAAGGGCAAAACTATGCACGCAACCCTCCGCGATTCGAAGGGTGGATATGTCCTTTATTTCTCTTTGTTAAAAGCTTTTTCGTCCTGCTCTGATCCTTTTAAGATTCGAGATTGTATCTCCGGCGATCTGTAACATTTTTTTAAAGAGGGAGCACCCGATTGCGCTACTTTCCATCATAATAACTTTTTCCTCGTATTGATTAGGAGAAAAAAGAGGACGAGATTTCGCGACGTTTCTTCTTCCAAGTGATCGATAAAATAAGAATAAGGGGTGAACGCCTCCTTACATATTCAAGAGAGAAACTTCTTCGTCGGGGATTTGGCAAACAGACTAGACCAGGCAGGTAGTCACTTTCTGGGGTTGTTCTCTCTCTACATGTGGAGAAGTCGATGAGGGTCCACGGTGGTGGAAGAACATCATTAAAATACAAAAAAAGAACCCGTCACCCCCTCATTTCCTTGGAGACTACTTTCGTTGGGAAAATAGAGAGTAGCAAAGGCGAATACGCTTTAATTTCAATGTATTAGAAAAAAATGTAAATTATCAGAAACACGGTTCCGTGACTGAAAACCATCAATAACCATCATTCAAATTAAAGGGATGCATCCCTCCGTTTATATGAAATTGAAAAAAACCGATAAATTCTCTTATAATTAAATACAATTAGTTATCGATCAATTTAAACAAGTGCACATAATATGTACAATAATACAATAAAAATATAGACTGTACTTTTAGCGTAACATACAATCTATAGTGGAAATTTTTTAAGCATTTACATTTTTTAAATATTTTCCCTATATTTGACAAAATTAAGATTGATTTGATTTTGGTCTACAAGTAAAACCCTTTTATGTTATCTCAAAATTTCGGGTAATTTGAATGTTGATTTGTCTTGTAACCCTTTAGTGACTTGTCACTGAGAAGATTGTTTACACAATCACGCCCCTAGCTCTTACCCCATTAAAGGGTTATTATGAAGTGTTAAAGTCAAATTTCATAATCTTAATTAAACTGTTAGGGTGCGAGAAAGGGTTGTTCATCACGGTGAAATCTCTCTTGTTTCCATTATGTGATATTGCGTTCGTTCATATGCATACAAAATACAACCCTTCTCAATTAAAAACTACACTCAATGCATACACGGACTCTAATGTTTTTATTAAACACGTGATTCAAATAACATACGTCCACTTGACATTTTTCTTTTCGTATTTTATTATATTTACACTATTGAAAATTTATTTTTAAAATTTTTGTCGAATTCTCGAAATATGTATAATACTAGTAATTAATTAGTCGTAAGCCGGTTTTTTAATTTACATTTAAAAGCAGTTTTGCTTCGTCGGCTTTCGTGGGGGAAAAAATGAATGAAGTCGAAGAAAACGAGGGAGTCAGAAAAAATGGACGAAAGAAGTGGTGTAAAGTCATTTGACTAATTAATTTCTTAATGAAAGAAAAGAAAAAAGGCGAGAAAAACTCAGAAAAGCCACTTTTAAATGTTTTTTCACTGTCGGGGCGGAAACTTGACACTTAATAAATGTAATTTAATTACCCAGTTATTTTTCCTTCCTCTTGCTCTTATTCATTAAGACATTTATTCTTCTTTCATTAACGAGTTCTTTTTTTTCACCCAAGCTTCCTTTTTGCTTACGCAAAAGTAACGAATTAAGCCCTCCCAACATAATGGAATATAATGGACATTTTCTCTTTTATCAAGATATAACTCATTATAAGTTTAATTATTTCTAGTTTAAAAAAACTTAATCTTACCATTTACCATCCGATAAAAAAAATTTCTTGGTTTCCATTCATTTTGTGGAATCTAACTGTGGATTGATTTATGATTGATTGATTTAATTATTGATTGATTGATTGATTGACAGCACTTAGATATTAGTATAGTATTTAAAAAATACGATTTCTTCTACTTTTTTCAGTTTTTTTTCAGAAAGGCCCTCAGAAAATAAAGGAAATCCTAATTTATTTTCAGATTTAGCAGTGGTTCGTTAGGGTTCATGCTTGTTAGCACTGTGGTACAAATAATTAGCCGAGCTTTTTCTTAATTTGTACAACAGCGTGTTTTAAGCCCGTAAGACAATGTTATGCAAATTTGATTACGGTGTCGAGCCGGGACGGTGAACTTTTCCCTCGTTTTTCAACACAGTCTCTTTCCGAGCTTCAGGCTACGGTTCGTACTACACCTCTACCCCTGACCAGAGTGGTTAAATGAGGGGTAGAGAGTTGCTTTTGAGGGCTTTTCAGATTTCGACGACTAGGGGCTCAACTGATGACATCCTGCATAGCGCCCATTAATTAAAACACAATTCATTGACAAACCGTCCACTTTGTAATCTGATATACAAACAGAATACGCGGGTACTCTTTAAAGTTGTCAAACCAAACATATAAATTTTCTTTCTATATATTGATGTTAATATAATCTTTTTTTTAATTAAATTAAAGTTATTTCTTGATATCATTGATGATGATATTGTTTTTAAATGAAAAATAATTGAAGAAGGCTTTATTTAGCAATAGATGGAGAATGTTCGTGTTCGACAATCTCATTTCTAGAACTTTCAGTACTTTTTTCATATCAATTATGCACTTTTGTATCGAGTTTGACATTCCAAACGCCCTTCAACCTCGTTAATTATGATATCGTTAATTTTTCACGCGGCGCGTCATCCGTCGGAAATTCATGTTCAGCAGCAATTTCCGATTTTCCGTCATAATTTTAAAAAAGCGTGTTTTATGTTTCGAGCGGCTAAGTGAAAATCCTATTTTCACACCGAGGGGAAAAGCAGGCGAAGCAGCCAAAAAGAAAAAAACGAGCTTTTCACGAGTTTCCCGACACCGGGAGAGCCTTTTCGGCTTGGCCGACGTTTAATTTACATTGTAATTAATTTCAGCACCGCTTCTGCCCATCGACTAGGGGATGAAATGAACACCGCTATTTTCAGAGGGCTCTTTTTTAATTTCGTCGCGTGGGAAAGCCGCAAGGTCGTTAAATCTGCTTCCGTTTTTTTCCACACCCAATTTAAAAACGTAATTAATGCCGTGCTAATGTCATTTTAAATGGCACAATTGAATCGATTAAAGTTTCATTTAATTTACAATGATTTATTCTGAAATGTTTCTAATACGTTTCGTCTATAAATCGACGACGATATCTCAATCGATGATCTCTCCACATTAGCATAAATCTAAAACGTGTATTTAATGAAGTATTATATTTGGAAATCGCGAAGATTTTACAATCGCGACATTGTAACTTTTGACACGTTCACATGATGCGATTGTTACACACATTTTCGTGTATGATGTACACATTCACACATACAATCCGCTGCATTTGAATTTATTGCATTCGAAGTGCATTAGTTGTATACGGCTTGTCTTGTCGCGTATCGGGCCCGTTCCTTCGACTGGCGACGGAACACAAGCCATTATTATTTCCCTTTGCCCAGATAAGTTTTATATGACACTGTTGAAATGTGGGCGTTAGCCACCTTCAGATAGCCTCGGAGAAGGATGCACGTGTGAGTGCATAAAACGCTTCGGGACGATTCTCGAACTGCACCATAAGAGCCCCCGACCAAACGATTGTTCGATGGCGTATTCAATTTCGACGTTATTCAATTAGTTCAGAAATTATTTCGGTTCAGTGTTTAAAAGAGTTTGAGGACTGCTGCGCTTAACCAGCCGGGTGCATCCGTTCGTTTTCTCGTGAAAGTGCAATAAAAATGCACGTCGTAAAAAACGGATTAATTCAATGTCGGCTAGATATAAAAGTGACGTTTAATGCCGTGTTAAAGTTGTTTACAGTGTTTACTAAATGAATGAATTTATTATTGAATCGAGTTTTTTAAAACGCCTTTGTATTTTCGAGTGGTGATTAATATTTTCGCGTTATTCATGTGTCAATAGCCTCCGGTCGAAAGGGTTGAAAGTTTCCGAGTACGATCCTGGTGCAGCTATCAACGTGTCCTGCCAACAATTTATTCATTTGCGGAGCCCGTTGACTAATTGTAATTTGTGGAGCGGGTATTTCACACGTTGTGCTACACCGCATATACGCAAAGGCCCGTTCTCGCCTCCGACAGGGGTGTACTATTTATATAAATTATATTCGATATTCAAATTTACGGATAATGAACTAATTTTGTTTTAAAAATCGTTCTTGGAAACAAATTATGTTTTTATCGTTAACTTTTGAGTTGTGCAAATGAAAAGATTTATGCGTACGTGGTCGTTACACTTTATTATTTTGTTCCACTTGAACGGTAGTACCGATATGCATTTCTTCGAACAAATGTGCCGGGTTGAAAGTATATATGCGTCGTTCACTTTTAAATCGACCGATGCACAAACCGAAGTAATTACTTCTGTATATTTATTTATAAATAAGGGCATAAATGAATTGAGGATAAATCTTGTTATTTTAAGACGCATTTTTACGATTTCTTGCCGAAAAGTAATAAACAACAAGCGCGCTCGACTTGACGGAAATTCGTAATGACCTGTGACATTCAGCAAACGCGCATATTTATTTTTAGATACGAATTCCTCAAAACGCACCGATGCGTCAACGAGCATTTTCTTAAAAGCGAAATCATCACGAAACACGAACCTGCCTCGATCCGAAACAGCAATAAAAAATTGAAATCAAATCAATCCGAACTCGTTTCTCGCACAGATGCGGCCCTGGCACCGTCAAAGCGCTCAAACAAATAAAGGTGAAACAAATTAGCCGGCGACGATGTGTTGGGCTCATCAGGACAACACACTTCTTGTTGTGCTTTTTGTCGACGGAGCCGGTCCGGGCCGTAATTAACGCGGACAGAGCCTCCTCGCACAAAGCTGAGGACACGCAGCTTTTTTTGTGAATAATTAACACCGGACACGTGAAATATTACCGGAGGAGGACCGGCCCGAATTAATTTATGCCCGGCCCGAAAGCCTAGTGCGAGGCGAGGGCGCAAATTCAATTAGCGCGCGTTGTATTTATTGCGGCGGAGATTGACACGGTTGTGTGATTTTTTTTTTCGGGATGGATGTGTATTCGAATATTTCTGTGTGATTCGGATTTTAATTACAGGTAGTCCTCGATTTACGACGGTTCGACTTATGAGACAAAAAAACAATGTAATTTTTTTTTTTAAATTGAATGATAAATTTCAAACGGATGTGAGAAATAAATACGGAGGAATGTGAAACTTTCAAAAAAATTCGTATTGAAAGAAATGGAAGCTGCTTTCGATTTAATTAATCAAGGAATACAAAAATTCGAAATTATGGACCCAACCAGTGAAAGATTTTCAAATGTTTATTATTTATTATATATTACTAGTAAATAGGCCCGATGTTAATAACATCGGCTGTGGTTTTGTTAAGACGATAAAAGAAAACGATAAAATGTGAAAACCTGATTGTGCGAACCCGAAATGTGTACCCGATTTGAATATTTTATTAATAAAATCAAAATAGTTTAAAATATTTTGTTTATTATCTCCAGAATATAAGTGTGTTTGGCGATCATACCCGATTTGAATAAAAACAAATAAATAATTTTTCATTTTTTTTTGAATAATTCGAAAACACGATCATGTCGGCGGGTCGACCATTTTAAAGTCGCGAGCGTCATCGAATAGACACACACACACACACACACACATACAGAGATAAATCCTCTATTATTATATAGGGGATTATT
>JAOXNN020000072.1:1268629-1304406 GCA_028571205.2 Hydropsyche betteni | reverse complement strand
CATCATATTATAGACGTTAACTGTATACGCATATAAAGACCATATTCGCGAAAAAGTCGCGAGCGTCATCAAACAGACACACACACACATTATACTACACATTATATTATACTAATGCATATTATTAAAACGAGATTTTTTTATAATCTTCAGACTTTTACAGTAATACATATACAAAATTCTTTTTACATTACATTACTATGAATCTTACATTTTATTTTTTTTTGTTATCATATATTATTCGATACGAGGTCGTCTTTCGGATAAGGTATATAGCCTATACCCCCCAAAATTTGATGGGGGAGACCTTGTCCTGGAGTGGGCACAAAACGGATTGACAATGATGATGATCATATATAAACATTATGCTACAGTTTTTGAAACTCAATAACCTTATAATACTTAAATTCAAAATCTACAAACATTTTTTTTTTTTTAATATTTTAATAATAAATATTCCATTTTAAGATAATTCGATTTTTGACAAAATGCGCATACACGATCATTTTCTATCGAAAAAAAATTGTCAAAATTAAAAAAAAAAATAGATTTTCGTTGACGACCGAGCGAATCTACACAAGCGCAAAATGACGAGTTTTCGCTCGGCAAGCGATTCTCGTCCGGCGGAGCTTTCGTTCAATTTTTTGCCGTCCGATGACATTTGCATCAGTCGGACAGATCATCAGCGATTCCAGCACAAAGAAACAGGGCAGCCGCTGATTTATATCGTACGGCCGGGGAGGACAACAATGGCCGCCGTCCTCGGGTTCGCGGATCCATCGCCAATAAATTGTTAATCCGGTCTGAACGCTTTCGTCCTTTTCGTACGAAGGCGGGACACGAGCTCGTCATACATTTTATATAGTACGGACAAACGCAAAATACGTGCGAAAAATCGATGAATTCGCGTGCACGCCTCCGATGAACGTGTGCGGACTTTCGGAGGCTTTTCCGATCGTTGAATATTGCATCGATCGCTGTTGAAAAGATCCCTCGTGTCTTTTCGTCAAGTTCAGTGTTGAATGGTTTCCCGCATCGTGTAACAAAGTGTACGAGAGAAGTCTCCGAATGGTTTTCTACGCCTGCCGATGTTTTTGAATACTATACATGTATTCGTCATTTTCTAATGAAACTCGCTATCGTACATTTCTAAATATTTTTAAAATTTTATTATATCTTTATTGATTTATTTTTTTTTTATTTGAAGACGATGAAACTTTACAATGCTTAAAAAAACTCACTAATTGTCCTTGCCATTTTCATAAAAATTAAATGATAATAAACTTCTCCTTGACACCTCTTATGCTCTTAAAACCGCGTGTTTCAAAATCCAATTATAACTAATCAATCACCTGCATTTAGCGTCATTGGTAAAATCGATACGCAAACATATAATATATACATCAACAAAATAATATTTTCTAACAATCAATAATATATCGTCCAATTATTACTTAAAAATAATTTATACAGATGAAAATTTAATGGATACGAAACGATCGCCAACTTTTTGAAACGTTCCGAAATTTAAGCATTTTCATGTAATATTCGCAAACCCTTAACATTTAGGAGGCGACTTGCTAAAAAGTGCAATTTTGAATTCGTCCGTGTCGCAGACGAGACGCCATTAAATTATTCAAATAGAGTCGAACGTCTCTTCTGGCGACGAGAAGACCGTCCTCGATGGTACACCATTGTTTTTTACCCTTGACGTACACACTCTGAAATATGCAAAAAGTGAACACGATACCACAAAACGGAAAGAAAATGACGAACCGAATGCTAAACCTATTCTCGATACCTGTGTTTTCCAATACGGGCTCTATTTTAGAAATGTTAATAAAACATCGACATATGACTGCTTCTGATACGCTCTCGTTATTTGTATTAAATTTTTTATCATATCCAAATATAAAACCGTTTCGAAACGATCAAAAATATGAATAAATAATAGAGTTCAACTTGAATTTTTTTATATTTAAATATACAAAGTTTATCTATTACAAAATACCATTGCGTATTATAAACACACACTGCGGGAAATTTACACCTGCACAAAACACAGGCAGGTATGCGCTTGTGCATTTCCATTGCTTTCCCGATAGCCAAAGCTCAATTATACGGCTTAATTGTGATTGCGCAAACGAGTGTAAGACAATAACGTATTGTTAGAGAGTAATCGCCAGGGACGTGTAATTGCAGGATGTATTTATTCACGGCTGGTAACGTGTCTTTCTTGCGTGGTTCGCCTTTTCATTGTGTTGTTGTTTCGTTTTGTTTTGTCGTTGTTAACAAAATGTATCACTTTTGATACACATCAAACCGGTGAAATTACAATAATTGCTGAGGCGTAATAAAAATATAAATACGTCGGAAATAATGTACGTAAAACTGACGACGCTCTCTGATTCAATTACGGCCGAGTTTGTATGGGGAGAGCTGGTAACCGATGCGTTTACGAGTTTTACGATTGTTCGGGAGGTAATTGCATTAAACGACCGCAAATTCATCCAAATACTAACGAACGCGTATTTAAAACGATTCACGAAAAGTTTCCCCGAAATGCAAAAATTAAAAACAATCACGTTATTACGGAGCGAACTTTGCTTTTAGCGAAAATTGCTCAATGAATTTCGAAAAATCGAATCAAAAAGCCCACCTGAAGATTTTCACTTAGATCGCGAAAATTGGCCGTTAGCGGTTCGGAAAAGCGGCAATTTTCCGCGTCGACAAAGTCGAGGGGAAATTTCACAAAGAGGCCCGTCAACAGGTGGCGCCAACGGGCCAATTAACTCCGCAATTAAGCGGGGCGAGTTCGCCACCCCTGGCTTTAATTAGGGAAGCCTGGCTTTTCCGGGGAAATTACTCTACTAATTTGTATGCGACAGAGGACTCGGCTCGTTTGCCCCTCCCCCTCCCCTCTGCCTCTTATATACGAGTACGTTTTGTATAATGCTTGGAGCGTGTCCATAAATTTGGGAGAATTCGGTTTCGCAGGTGTTTTTCGGATTCGCGATCGTAAACATATTAAATTTGGTTATTATTTTATCGAGTAAAATATTGGGTCGTTTCGTGAATAATTTATAAAATAATAGGATAACGATTTATTTATTTTTTACGATAAAGTCCATAGAAAATTAATTAATTTAAAAAAAATTATCTATCATGAAATTTCACGAATTCTTAATTATTATTTTTTTTGTTTGTTTCAGGTATGTGGTGATATTTGTGTATATATTCAAGTAAAAGGCAATACGGGTGCGTATTTTATAAATAATATAATAATAAGCGTTTTAGATTAATTCTATATTTACAACGTCTAATTCATGAGCAACCATCTGGACATTTAGTGCGATTAATTTTACGCTAAATCATTTCGAAACGAGGTTGATATTTAGACGAGTGGGCGTCGGAGTTTTACGCAAATTCCTAAAAATATATTCAAATCGAATTGTACACGCGGCGCGTATAGGTGGCGAGAGCCGGGTGTGGAAACCTTTTAATTTTCTCGCGATAGTTTTCTCCAGATTTCCACCCTCGACCATAGATGTCCGGTCGAGGAAAACTCTTTCTTGTTTCGACTACCGGCCGCACCGTGTGTGGGCGCCACAATCGCTAGTGTGGGTGAGTTTTTCCTCTAAGGGTAGATTTTTCTCATTTTCACCCTCTGGAAAAGTGGTCGGTTTCCGTGATAATGCCGCTTCTAAGGAACGCCACGGATGGCGACACCTTACGAACACGCTTTCGAATTGTCACTGTTTGTTTGTAAATAAACATTCAGGTGTATTCAAAATGTAATTAAAAACATTATTTATAATTGAATATATTATTTATAAACATTATTTGTAATTAAAATCAAAATTATTCAATTGATTCCGAGGTCAAAGTCATTATTGTTTGAAATCGATACGTTATGTCGAAAATGAAAAAATAGAATAATCAACTAAAGATGTGCGTCGAACGAATCTATTTGCACTCGGTAAGAAACTTAACGTTATGTGTACAAACACAGGTGCGTCAGTCGGCAAACAATTCATCTTGCGCATTTTCGTCCTTGCCAAACATAACGTTGGATACCTGAATTTAAAAGCTCAACTAAGGTGGTCTCGTTGTCCTTTATTTATTTATTTTTTCCTCGCTCGGTCCGTATCCTTCTCCGTTTTCTAAACGTCAGGTCTTTTACGATGCCAACAAGCCAAGAATAGGCGGGGACATATTGTCATAAACGTGGACAACTGTATACGGCCGCATTAAGTATATCGGATGCTCCTTTTTACCGCTTGTCCAAACACACAAGAAACACAAAATCGCTGAATGATTACCATAATGAAACGATTTTAATGCTACATTGTACATTTTTCGACAGGCGATAATATAACGTGAAACGCGTCCGCGTTTTTTCCTAACGTTATTACTATACGTAGGCTCGGTTTAATTATATTTTATTACCGAATTTACCTTTGGTATTTTCACCCATTATCCGATGGGTCCCATTCCCAATTAATTGCGTCATTTATATTTATGTTTAAAATATCGCCATTACATTGTTTGCTTAGCGAGTGAAAAATGGGTGCGTGGGTGTCGCACAACACATCCACATTCGAATCGAATAAAAAATGTTTAATATAATATAGGAAAAAAATCGACAGACAACATAATGCAAATTGTACGAAATTTATTGTAATTGCATCGCATACGTTTTTATCTCGAGAAATTAATCTCGAGTCCGATGCGCGGTTTGTATGGCGAATTAATTTATGCCTTTACAATAAAGCGTAATTTTTATTAGTCGGATCGTTCGTTCGCATTCGCGTCGCGTTTCTTTTTCAATCATTTCTACGATTCTAGAACTTTCTTGAGTTATTCAGTGAACCCGTTTAAATCAATCGGCCGTCCATTTTCACGATCTTGAACGGACAGCCGTCTGCATCGAAAAGTGCATAATTTATCTTGTTTCTATTTTCAATGGAATTAGCATACACCGCCGCTTCACAAAGTTTCCGTTAAACGAGCCGCTTCGATATCAACACGTAGAAAATATCATTTCAAATCATTACATTTTAATTCGTCACCGTTCCAAACTCTCGACATAAAGTGAGATATCATTTTTCACAAGTGTACCGAAAATAATTGCGAAGTTTGTGGGATATTTGAGAAGTTGAGGAATTAGTGTCGCCTCGGCCTACCGACGCATTTTACATAATGCAAATGCATAGACGGCGTTTCAACAATTTTGTCTCAGGATATCTGTTGATTACATACACTACCGGACAATCAATTTGCAGTACAGAACCATAAATCAGTGCGTTATGATAATCGACAATAATGATGATTTGTTGGTTCGATCAATAAAACGACGATTATCTCGAAAGTCGATACTATATTAGAGAAACAGTCGTATGTAAGTTAAAGAGTCAACTCGATTTGAAATTAAACAAGAAAAAACGAATAGATAAAAACCAAATTTGGATAGTGATAAATATTTAACATTTCTCGGATTCGATTCGCATACATCAAATTAAAATATTTGGGGTAGGTTTAGAATTGAAAAAAAAACACAACATTGGTCGTTTTGTATTTCAAAAACGATAATTTGTTAGTCAATTCGTTCCGCGTATTGTTGCGAGAGTTTCTAGAATTTTCTTCAACGGAATAATACTTTTTTTTATCAACATTTTGTTTTCTTCCATTACTGTATTGAATAAAGAATTTATCGATAACCAAATCGGTGGCAAAAACTATGAAACAATCCGAAACTTCTGCGAGTTGTTCACCCGGGAGCTTTAAAAATTCCATATATTTTTTAAGTCGGAGTCCTGCCGGCCAGACGTTCTGCCGCCTATACGTTTCCCCCCCTACCGATAAAACCAGTCTTTCTCAATCCCCAGATATAATATGGATACTTTCGAATTTGAAGATGTTGGGGGAAAAAAACTCGATTTCGCGTTTCGAAGTTCGATTTCGGTCGGTCGATACGGCACTGACATGGACTGTCGCCCATTTGTTCGAATTATTCATATTTTCTATTGAGTTGTAAATATTAATGTGTTGTCAATGTCGGTTTATTCAAATAAATCATCGCGATCGAGGTTGTATTACTCGATTGAGAATCGGTCGCATTTTAATGTAAATCTGTTATAAAGTAATCGAGAATAATGCACGGTGTTTAGTTATCGAAAAAATGTTTGGAATATAAAAATATTTTATATTATTGATATATTTATTTATTTCTACATGTTCAACAGTAGAGTACGTGAACTCATAGCCCATAAGTGAACTGAATAACACCATTTTTATATTGAAAATAGCACCCTCAAGGTTAACGCTACAAATGCCAATACGGTCAACGACCATGTTCATATCTGTATGAAGTTTTTCGAAAAGAAAGAACCGTGTTTTTGTTATTTCAATCACCTGTATGTTGCAAACGAATAAGATTATACTAAAGGTCATTGACCTTCTTAATTTAAATTAATACATCAAATTTTTTGAAAAAATTTTTTTAATTAAAACGTATATTTTGTACTAAGTAACTGGCAGAATTATATTATATTTATTCATATATTAGAATTATAGTTTTTTTCTAATTAGAATATGATTAGAATTTTATGAAAGAACGATTGACTTCTTATTTTATTGATTGAGCTTTTATTAACTGTAGCAATTTGAAGGATAAAATGCCTCTCAATAAAAATTAAAATAAATAATAAAATTTTAGTAAATTGTTAAATAAATGATTAGTGTATGGTAGTAAATTTTTATTCATTTTATACAAGACATGTAATGAAACAAATAAAGTATTTTTTAATCAAATATCCGATTTTATGTTTTTACTAAAAATTACTACTTTTACCAATATTAAAAAAAATTAAATAAAAGTCTACAAAATCATGAATCTTCTTCAAGTACGTTTTTATTATTGAAAAAATACGAATCGTTTTCTTTACAAAATGAAATAAGCTAACCGCAGTGGTTCTTAGCCTTTTATAAGTCACGGTGCATCATGAGAAAAAAAATGGCGATACACCAGAATTAAACGGTCAAAAAAAATATACGGACATAATTTTTATTACAAATTACATAACATTTAAAAATAAATTAAAAAAAGATATACATATACGAAAACACTGTAACTTAAATTACCCTTAATGAAATATAATAGAATTTATTTGATGTACAAATCAATTATGATATCTGAGCCTGCCGGATCAATTCTTCGTCTAAATTCTTAAATCTTTTTATATTAGTTATTGTTGAGAAACCGAACTCACACAAATAAGATGTTGAAAATTGCAAAAAAAATTTCAGTACCCCTCATGCAGATAATTGGAAATTTCTCTCGGACAGAGATTCAAAATTCATCCATAATCATTTCGGAAAATTTAATTTTAAAAATCCGTCAACAAGGAGACTAATTCTATTTGGATTTCAGTGTTTTGATGATTTTTCAGTTTTTCCCATTTTTCGCAATACATTTGCAACAATCTTGCGGTGTTAAGAATTAAACTTTAAAAGAAATCTCATAACAATTTCAATCACAATATACACACATCGAAATACGCAAGATGTGTGGACGATAAAGGCTCAGAATAGAACCGAATGGAAAAATATCGGAGAGGCCTTTGTCCAGCATTGGGCGAAGCGGACTGCCTATGATGATGATGATGATGATGTTGATACATACATAGTCGTATCACAAAATTAAAAAATCCAACTAGAACTTTCAATTTGCACAAAAAAACATCACTTTAGTCAGTGCTGTAGTGTAGCCGGAACGGACAAGAACGCACTCGGTTATTTTTCTAAATACAGTAAACTCTCGATTATCCGGGCTAATTCTGGGGAGGATGGTCACGGATAATTGAAAAACACGGATAATCCGAATCATGAAATTTTTATTTTATTTTCAAATATAATACATATAAAACAACACAAATTTTTAACACATTATTTTTATATTCATTATTTATCAAGAAAACATAAACAAATAAGTAAAAATATAATATTTTATCGTATATACGAAAATAAAAATATAAAAAAAAAATACTTTTGAACGTACACAAATTAAAAAAAATCTTTTATTTTCATTTGTTTTTGAGATCTCTTTAACTATGTGAATTTTTTAAAATATAAGTAAATTGATAGTTTTATGGTGATAGAGTTTGATTGACTGAACCATTTAGAAAAAATTTTCGTTTGCGGCGCTTTTTTTGTCTATTAATATAATTATATTTTGTAGAAATATTGAAAAACTAAAAATGAAAAATCTCAGTAGTAATAAAGAAAATTGATAGTTTTATATTGATATAGTTTGATTGACTAAAAATAAGACCTTTTAAAAAAAATTTTGCCCACAGCACCATTTTAGTCTTCCTTCTAAAATCGCTTATTGTAGAAATATTAATAAATTAACCAATGAAAAAAATAATAAAGTAAATTGATAGTTTTCGGCGATAGTTTGATTAAATAAAACATTTGAAAAAAAATTTTCGCCTGCGTCGCCTTTTTGATTGTTTCACATAATTCCAGGACATTTAAAATTACGTTTAAAATTAAAAAAAAAACTCAAAAAATAATTTCCACTCATCCAAAAAAAGGGGGGGTGTAAAAATCCAACATTCCGACACTACTTCAACCCACCACCACGTCCCCGACCTCAGATCCGAAGCGCGCCACTCACCCCGCCGCCTCATTACAATACAGAGCCGGCGGGCGACATTTGCACCGCGCGCGCCGCCACTTTTTTTCCATCCACACAATACCTCTCGGGCGTCCCCCTTACCCCCCTTCGTCCGTCCCTCTCTGCCGCCCCCACCGCCGCCCTCCCCCGCCTCTTATTATTTATACAAAAGACGCGCGTAAGATGATTTTTTTGTCTCACTCCCCCACTCCTGGGCCGCGGCGCTAATAAGCGCGCCGAAGCCCCGCCCCCGGGGAGGGGCGCGCCCCCCACCCCCCGCGCTCTGCCCGCCCCGCGCAGTGCCGCGCCGGACGCCGCGGCGACCGCACGCGTCAGTTAGCGCGCCATTGCCACGCGAAAAGCGCGCTCCGGAGTTGTTCCTGGTCCGCTGTTTTGAGTCCGTTTTCCGTTTTTTCGCGGGTTCGCGAAGTTCGTCGAAGGCTTTCGAGGTTCTCGTGGCCCGCCAACGGCCCGCAACACATGCTAACAGGTCAGCGTCGCGGTTCGAAAATATTACCATGATAGTCTCTCCTGTGACGTTCGAGGTCTATAAAGTGTCCGTTCGAGTGATGTTTTTTTTTTTGGTTTTTTGTTTTTTTTTGTTTTTATCCGTCCTTTTGTCGATGAGTTCGATGACGTTGTGTGCGGTGTGCTCGAAAATTTCGATCGCTTCTGCGGGTGGATGCGGGATCGATTCGACCGTTTTGTGATTTATTTTAAATTTCGATGATCGAAACGTTCGCGTATCGATAATGTTCGAAAACGTCATCGAATTCGCCTTTCGTATCGTCGAGCTTTTATGTTTACAAAAATTTTGTTATTTTGCTATATCGTTTTTTTTTTGAGACGTATTGTGTTTTATTTTGAAACGTCTATGTGTTTCGAATTGACGAATGTAAATACATGGAAGTGATATTGTGTTTTGTTTTCGAAATTGGTTCATATACGTTTTCTAATTGGAATTGCGCAAGGGCGTTGGATAAATCCTGTTGGTACGTCGGCTTTTGTGTTGTTCAAACTTGTTATTCGGCAGGATACGAATAATTCGAAGAAAACTATAATAGAATCGTTTTCGGTTTATGTAATATATTCTCTAACTAAAATAAAACACGAGGACTCGACGATTAATGCTTGTGTTGTGATATTTATCGTCTATAAAATGGCATCGGTAACTAAACTGAATATAAAAATAGCTCCGTACTCAAAACAAGGACGTTTTAATGTGTTTATTTTCGTATTTAGACAATCGTGATATTTGAAAATAAAATCGATGCACAATAATTGCATTCAGAGATTGACTCTGTGATAAATCAGACGGTGACCGCTTCGAGAAGAAATCGACATAAAGCAAATAAATACACGTGATTACGCATTCCTTCTATTTATCTATTCTCGGCGGTATACCTATTTAATAATGCTAATAGTGATTATACAAAAACGATCTATATTTCACAACATGAGTGATACGTCGGCCTAAGCCGTTCTATCGATCGCTCTCAAATCGGACATTCTTCGATCGCGATCGGTCGTTATTAATTATTATTCAAACAATAGCCCGACGTTAATTACGTTTCGATTACAAAACACAGAGTGTAAAAGGCGTTGATTAATGCTCCGAGCCGATATCTGAAACAATAGCCGTCAAAACGGAACACATTACATTTCTAACGTTCGCGTCGTTAATTAATCGTATTCCAGTGCAATAAAAATCGCAAAAATCCGAAACCGCACATAAATATTATGTTATGTTCGAACGAATACGAACGTTTGCTCGAGTGCATCTACAAACAACATTCACGTACGTATTACATACCATTATTGTGAATATAAACAGCATAGCATCATCAAATATGTGCAACTTTCCCATCCATAATTTAATTTCTAATTATAATATTACAAAGTTATACTCGGACTTCGGTGCATCGGAGGCTTTCGAGGCCCACGAAACGTGAGGTCCCCTCGAGGATGCACGCAACGGGGGTTCCCGAACTGCCTCTTCTTATTCATATTCAACATTTATGTTATAATATATTGTTGTGCTCGTATAAATGTGTGGCACTATATGGACGGCCGTCGTTGGGGCACGCAACTCGGCTCTCATTCCAATTTATGCCCGAACCAATCTGTATCAGCTCCTTCGATTGCCGTAAAATAATGTTAATGATTCGTATTTCGTGAAAATTTATCGTTAAACGTTTATTCGAGTATCGGATGTGCGGCGAGGTGTGCCCGCTACATGGGTCGTTGCGACGATTCGTGTATTTCAAATGAAAATTTCGATTTAAAATTAAGTTTTCGTGTCATTGTAAACGACAGTATTGTTGTGTTATATAGTTTTTCAATTTTTCGTACAAGCGATGAAGATGATTTTCACATGTGAAAACATATGAATTGCTTTTTTTTAGTTTTGATGTTTGGAAAAATTCCAAGTACGTTATGTTATCGAATTGAATTTTGTATACATCGCATATGTTTGAAGATTATTTATAATGATTTCGGTAGATTGTTTCCATTTCGTGCGAACGTCGAAAGATTTTCGTGTATCTTTTTGGCGATTCGGAGATAGAACGAGAGTCGATACTAACAATAAACCGTGACAAGTTTGATACCCCTGGCGGACCTTTGACCTCAACGGCCTCTTTTTTAGGGCCCAGACAGGCTGTTGACCGCCATTAAGCGCTAACATTTTTTTGCGTAACTTTTTATGTCGGGCTGCGCGCGCACACAACCCGTGCCGGTGTGCCTTCTTCTCATCACATTCAATGCCTACTGAATCGTTTTCGATTTTATTTATAAACAATAATACAATCTACAGTGTTATTTTGACGTATATCATATGTGGATTTAAATTTTTATTTAATTATTTAAAAAAAGTGAATAAAATATATCATTGATTGTAAGAAATAAAATTATTTCGAATTGATTGTGTTTGAATGGTTGATTTTCTAAAATGAAAATTGAATAGTTGTAAAAATATTTTTTTAATTTAAATTTTTTTTAATTATTTGTTTGTATTATCATTTTAAAATGAAATATTAAAATTATACTTTATAAATGGTAATTTTTATCAAATTGTATTCGTATAATATTATCATACTTATAATCCAACTTTTTTAAATTCAAAATTAAATTTTTTTATCAAAAACTAATGAGCTATTTTTTTTGCAATGTACACCAGTAAACTTTGAATAAAAAAACGATGATTTGCAATTTTCTCTATTTTCAAATCTATCCAATTTAATTCAGCTACATCTCAACTCTATCAGAACAGAGAACGCACTTTTATTTAACTTTCGCCGGAGTTTATTTAAACGGGAGAAAAAAACGTCAGTCCGACTATCGCTTTAGATCGATTTCGATAGTGAGAATTTGGCGACATGTTCCGAAATCGCAAAAATGGGAGAAATGGGGGTCCCGGGCCTCCGCCCCCGCGGGGCTCTTTCCTCCCGTCTCCGCCTCACCACTCCGACCACATAACAAGGATCCCAACAAGGTTTAGTGCCAGATTTTATTAACACATAAACTACACCCCACTGATAGTGTTCGGATAACCGGATTGCCTTTTTATATCTGTTATGGAAACTCGCAGCCAGACCATCGCAACTCGAGAATAAATACGAAAGCTTCGGTACGTAGCGAATTTAACCGTCAAATACTTAAAATACACTATATAAGTATATTTTAAATTATTTAATATAAAATTATTTAACTCATATTTCTGTATTAATAGCAATATTTTTCAATTTTAACAAGCTATTTCACGTCCTTTAAAGAATATTGTTCACTTCATGATGAAACTTTTATGTTAAAAGTTCTTAAATTTTTCTTGATCTTGAAATTTAATCTCAAACCATATTTTTCAAAATGGTCTCAAGTAAATATTCATCTATAGTTTGCATCATTAAATACTTAATTTCAATCGACGTAAACTGTTTAAATATTTTATATGTTTCATATTTATCGACGTTACATGTTTTTTGATCGCTGCACTTATTGTATCGATGGAAAATTGCGAGTTATTATGATTTCGCATCGAACCTTCAATATTTATAGGTAATATACATAAATGTGTCCAAATGTACATCCCAAATGACGTTTGTAATACGAGCGAGGTGTGCGAGAAGGGGTTAACAAGGTGAGATAATTGTACCTGCATACTGAGTTTATTTAGTAACACGCCGTATGCCATTAAAATATATAATGATAATTTATGATTTAATAAAAACATTTTTTACGATCCATTCCATTTGGCCCCCGCAACTATAATATAATACATAGTACGATCGTCGGACGTTCTCGGCGATTAACATTCAATATCGACGCGTTCAAGTCGCAAAAAAGTGGGTTTTAACAATTTCGCCCGTCGTACTAGTTCGAAAGTCCTTGTCGCAAAATCGCATAATAAATAACGCTCGCAACGTCTTATTAGATACAATTTTCATCGATGCTAATAACACGTGTAATTGCGATAAAAACAATTCCATATGGCACTGGCGTATAATAATCAATAATAAAATTTGAATCGAATTCGTTAATGACAAGATTTTTACTTTGTATTTGCATTATTCTCATAAGCGTATACTAATGCGCTGTTCTTTTTTTATAATTTATTTCGACTTGTAAAAAATTTATGCCATTCTCTGAATCTAAATTTGTTTTTTTTTTTTCGTTCATTACATTATGTTTAAATATTTGCAATTTGGAAACACATTTTTATGAACGGAATAAAAAATAATTAAGGTTTAATCGTCAGTCATTTAATGGCGTTTTCGATACGGAATTTGCATAATACTTCGTTTCAGTCATAATATTTATGTAGCCTTTGGCATAATTAATTTCAGCATAATCATAATAATTTCGACATTACTTATCCTTTACTTATCTCTTTCAAGGCTATGTTGCTTTACATTTTTATGTCCCTTTTACGATTTTAGTATGTAATGTACATATTTTCGTTAGTCTTTCACATTATCATCTTACAAATTTCACGCAAGCTTTCTCATGCTAAAATGCTACTAAATATGTTTTTTGAATATTAAGAAAAATATACATTTTTATACAATATTTATAGAGTACTCAAAGTAACAACGTACAAGGGCTGCTTGTATTATATTTGTATTGCCTTTTATAGTGAAATGCCGATAAGTGCACAGATTTGATAGACAGATTTTGATTTTAAGTGACACTTGACGATATCCCAAGCCATTCACGATTCATGATAAACTATAAAATTCGATATGAAATAATACGGATTGTAGACGGGTCTAAAACACACAATTCATTCACTCTTATGACAAACGTAAATAAACTGGTGACATTCGTTTTTGTACATAAAAATTGAATACATTTAGTGTATTTTATATTTTAATGTAGATAATTATTAATATTTAATCATACGAACAAAAAATCATAATATTTATTTGTGATATGTATAAAATCATTGTTTTTATCGGATTCAATTGTTGTTTCGAATATGAAAAAACGTATATTGATTCTGTTTACAAACATTTTTAATTTTTGATCTAAACGATTCATCGATATGATATTTTTTTTATAAAACATCCAAGTACAGATGGAGCCTTTATAATACAGCAAAGCACGCTTTTTAGCAGTTACCTAACCACCGCCACATCCCAAAATTTACCATCGACAAAAATAAGACGCAATCGATATTACGGGAAACCATCAACGGATAAATCCTCCATCTCGGCGGCCATTCTTCTCCATATAAGACGATCGACGGTTCATCGCCGGCAGATGTTCCGAGGACTGGTCTCTCTTTCGTCCATTGGCACTCTCGTGTTGGTTATAATACAGCGCGTCCATGACACAATATGTCTCCTCGAATATTCTCCAAATCTGCAAGTCATTAACGGAGTAAATAGTCAAATAGGTTTTCCTGTCTAATCTCCGATTGAGACGCCAGATAACGGCCGACGAATGTGTCCTGAAGGCGCACGGGCCGGTCTCGCCTTTTTAATTTATGGTCACCATAAAAATGTTCATATTCGTGTTGTGCAGGCGACGTTTATTTTCAATCGAACCGTTGTTGATGCTGGCTGTAGTTAAGAATCTATAAAAAGCGTATTCGATCCGAAGGATAGGCCCCTCGGCTGCGCACTGTCGTTTTATTTCCGTAGATTTCCGATTCAGTTTATCAAATTTATATATATGAACTGCTTTGTACGCCTGTTTCGGATCGGTGAGATTTTTAATTAAACCCAGCTTGATACTGTACGCATTTGTCGCGCAATTATGTACCTATTTCGAATATGTCGGTTCTGTGAAATTAATGTGACTCATTAGGCGTTTTACGGGTTGAATTATCGCATCGGCTAATAACCTATAATAATGTGCGTCACTCTTTTCTTTAGAGGAATCGAACCCGTGTCCTTTTTAATCGCACCCACCGGTACGACAGGACGCGGCCGAATCGTTAGCGATATCTCAGAAACGAAAAAACATTACGTTTAATGGGTCCTGTTATCGATCTCGTCTTTTTTTATGGTATTATATTTATTTTAGCTCAATTCGATATATGAAAGTAGGTACATAAATGGTTCAAATATATAATATCTTTATAAATTGTTATAATAAAATATATTTGCCATCCATTTTTGACTGAAATTCAACCGTAAATATTTTGATTTGGAAATAATCGAATCCTAAAACAGTTAATTTTCAATGTATTGTAATAATCAATGAATGGATAATTCGATGGCTCGATAGTTCTCTTTCTTCATACAAGGCTGTGATCGAGTTTCGTTTTATTTGGTCATGTTCGAAATGAATACGATCGGCCATATTGTCATTCTCGACGACCTTAATCTTTTTAGCACTATCTCATTGTTTGAAATCCAACAATAGTCACAGTGCGAATTCAATATTTGTTATTATGTTTAAACAGATGTGTCCTCTTTACAGTGAATAATTAAACATATTCACGATAATAATTAATACAAATCATTGGATTGTTGATTGAGCACTTATAAAAATGCACTATCGAATGGTGCCCGACCGTGCACAAGAGGAGCCAGGTTCGTATTATGAAAACGTGTTTTCATATGAAATTCAATACTGCGTGCGTGTCTTCTCGTTCTCTCGCGCAAAGAAAATCTCGAAACTATGCATAAAAAAATTCAAATTGAAAAAAAAGCTCTACAAGAAACAGCCACACTTCGTCATCTCACCTGTATCATCTATCATTATTAATTTAGGCGTTCGTGCCCGCGCGCTGCCCGCCACGAAAAAATGATTCTCTAATTAATTTATGCTTTCGTTCGATTTCGAAGGTGCGCTGTTAATCAAGCGCAAGTTAAAATTATTAATTTCATTCGTAATATCTCGGGTGTAATGTGTTTTTTCCTTCTCCACATAACTATGTTTGACACGTGGCGCGAGGTGATAAATCGATCCGCACCAGTAATTAACGGCCGAAATATACGGAAAACGTGTTTTTCATTCGCGTTACATACGACCGGAATTTGTGTTTTTATGAGCATTTATGTCTTCCTGTAAGATTTTTATCTCGATAATAAAAACGTACGACGTCTCCTCTCTAGGCGAAGGATAAATCCCGACAATCGGTATGCGCATTTCGATTGAAAATAATCGATTTGGATGCATAAATCACGCGACTTTCGAATAGTTGCGGTCGATCCGAGGCACGTGCGGTACTGTGCTAATGTTGAAAAATTGCTAATCGCATGTGTTTTAATTGAGGAAAAAATGCGTCATGGAATGCTCAAACGACACACAAACACTTGTTAAATTTCTCGGGAATTTAACGCGTATGTATTTGATCGATCACTCGAGAACGGGTCGACCGTTTCTAATCTTCAATTTTATTTAGATTTGTTATGACAACTGCGGTCGTTTTTATTCGTTCCGTTATCCGCAACGACGGATTCGAATTAGTACCGCGGACGGATATTGTCTTGTTTCCAAAACAAATTGGGACACATTCGTTCTTTTATTTCTTCGTATTTTAGACACGGACCCTTTCCGAAGGATATCTTTATGTCCATTTAACGTTTTTACGGGACGGGGCCTCTTCCGCTCGTTACGGACACCTCTCCGTACCACTCTCGTGTATCTTCGTATCTTTAATTAGTCTTATAATTATGCCCTGGTTCCAAAGCGAACACGGATAATGACGAAAGGATTTGGTGTTCTGTTTTTATATCGTTCGTCCCTCGACAAGATAAGGTTTCGACTTTAATGTTGCACGTCTCCGAGTTTCCGATTGGATGTTTGCATTCGACGATAATTAAATTAATATTTTATTCTTATGCAAATGTTTCGTCTGTTTAATGTGGTTTTTTGCAATGCTATTTAAATTCTTCGCCGTCCGATGGTCGTTTCGTACGTATTATAATGTTAGAAATTAATTATTATCAATATAAAACTTTTTGCAACAGACCTCGGTTGGTATTCTCCGTTAAATTTTATTAAAATGTTTGATTGTATACATACTAAACTGGCGATTAGTGCAACATTAATTTCCACGTTCGATTCGATTGAATCGTTTTTTTTAATATTAATTTTATTTTCGATTATGAAAATTGCCAATATGACAGTTATTCAATACGCATTATCGACGAATATAAATATTTTCTATAGTCACATATTTATAAAGTTCAATATTATAATATAATAATTCCGCATAGTGATATGTAAATTTGTACTCACAACAAAATACACCTTAAATTCGATCGACATTTCTTATTCCCCCGTTATAGCAATTGTCGAAGTAATCACAATAAACTATTGTGGGCAAAAAACAGTCGCGTGGCCTAAGGTGATGACTCGTGATCCGATGATTCCCGTCTCCTGATGCACACGTCTGCATATTCATCGACCTTATCTATGTACCGGGAGTTGCATTCTCATTCAAATAAGATGTTGCATTCTGAGAACTCGCATATTTTGACACGCGACCTGTTCCATATGCATCCGCCACAATCACAACACGACAAACTGACGTACATTTCACTAATTCGAATTGTAAAAAATATTTTTTCCGCAGCGAGAGCTTGTTTTAACATCCGTTTCATTACATAACGAGCAACAGCGCCGAGTCGTGTTAAGTATCCTACAATTACGCCTAATGCCACAGGATACTTCAATTAAAATGATTCAAATGAGGAAATAATCTTAGAGTGTCATAAATTCCAGAAACGTAGTTATCTTTATCTTTTATCCACCTGAATGATGCGATCTAAAGAAACTTTTATATCCCATTTATCCATCAATTATTTGTTTTTAAATTGAATAGTTCTATAAATGCAACGTACAATTTTTGAAAAATCATTTAAAATTATTATTCATTGAAATATCAAATCTCGATTTAGGATTCATATGCAAAGTAATACATCCAAAACTTGCCCGACAATAATAGCGCACACGATCCTTTTGTTGCGGCCGACATCACACGCGTGCACGAATCCTTTCAGAAAATCCGACCGAAAAATTTCACGGTGCATGGGGACCTGTGTATTTTAAGATGCACCGAATAATTTTCCGAGTGTACTTCATGCGTTTTGTATGCGTCCTTTGTCGGGCGGATCGCGCTAGACAAAAGCTCACGCGCGACTAG
This sequence comes from Hydropsyche betteni, assembly GCA_028571205.2. Classification (NCBI taxonomy): domain Eukaryota; kingdom Metazoa; phylum Arthropoda; class Insecta; order Trichoptera; family Hydropsychidae; genus Hydropsyche; species Hydropsyche betteni. The sequence goes on along the minus strand of JAOXNN020000072.1, from coordinate 1,286,128 downwards.
AGCTTTTCTTTTAACGCGCGATATTTGAATTTTCGGATGAAACCAATGCCCCGTCTGATCCGTGTGAAGTGAAGAAGAGCGATGATTTTCTTTTTTATTATTATTCTTGAGGTTCTTTATTATTTTCCGCCCGACATCCCCGTTCGAAGATCACGCGTCATGCGACGAGCGCGGGATACGTGACGCAATTATCGTGCTTTTGAATCCGTTTCGATTTCTCAAGATGTATAATATATAATAAATACGTTTCGTTATTATATCGTGGGACATATACGTGTATTCGTACTTCTATACGTCAAAAGTTTTAGAGAAAAAAAAACGTAAATGGCTTTTTTTCGACATTTTTCTCTCGGGTTATTTGCGAAAGGTTCCTTTTCATTTTATGATCTTTTTTGCGTTGTCTGCATCGGTTGTGAATTTCACTCGGTATCGGCCATAATTAACGCTATTTTAGCTTTCAGGAACGCTTGTTTTTTTGCTACAAATATATTTATGATTGTGTCACTTTACAAGATCGAACCTCCGATACTTGCTGCGAAGTTTCCGCACGAACGCCGCGGGAAAATATAATTTTTTACGCACCACGATTTCGAAAAAAAAATTGATTACTTCCGATTTTGAGAAATTGCTTTATTTAAAATATTAATATTTCACAATTTCATTCGAGTTTCTAATGCGAACGTACACCGCGTAAGGATATTTCAATATTTATATCGATGAATACCTGTATACGCATTCATGTGCAGTCGGTTTTAGCGAACTTTTCTCCGCTCGTTTCTATCAGAATTCAACAATTTCTAGAATAAACACAAAGACAGAGAAAGTCATCACACACCGGCTTTTTCCAAAGACATTTCACTATACGAGACAGAATCGCACACGAGCAACGACAACCGGCTTCGAGGTCCGCACTCGCTCTAAACAATTTTTCTCCGCAGATTCGTGGGAACGAATTTTCCGCCGAAAACTCCGTCACCGTAGATTCTTCTTTCATCCGAATTTGAATGGATTTTAGCGTCGCATTCTTGAGGTTCGCGGACAATTAATTGCGTCGATTTTTTATAGTTAGCGCTGCTTTCAGTTGTCGGCGGGCGCGCTATCGGCCATCGCTCATTCTCAAACTAGATATACATCTTGGCTGCGGCCCACCCGCGTTACCTACCACCGATCTCTCGCCTATACTGCGACTGCGATTGCCTGGCATGTAAAAAAAAATGTCCAAAAAAAGGTGTAGAAGAACATCCGAAGCCTATCGTTCTGAGAATCGTACGGAAATTCGCTTTGCGTGTGATCCGTGTTTGTTTTATTGACGAAGTAATTGTTGTATCTTTGATATTTTATTCAAGATTTTCCTTGTACAAATTCTTTATATTTATATGTAAATGTTTTGTATTATGAGTTGGTCAAGGTTTTTAATATTTTAAAAATCGCTTTTTGTATCATATTTTTTTTAAATCGATTGAATTTATTTTCGTAATAGATATCGAATGTTGGGTGATGAGTTCGATGGTTTTTGTTAATAAATTTTTCCTTGAAAGTATTCGGAACGTCTAGAAACGAAAGGAAAAGTGTCGGTTATCAAAACTAAATGCCAATAGAGCACAAACGTACAAGTCTCAAACAGTCGCGCGTCAACAATGCCCACCAGGTCCGGACGGCGGTTATTTGTATTTCACACTCGGCATTATTGTTTCGGTCACGCCACTCCGCCACGGCCTTTGTACCACCCGAGGAGGAGGATTCGGGGGGGGTTTTTGCCTTTGCCTTTGCCCACTTGTCTAGGAGGTCCCTGAGTTATGGGGTTAGCACCTACGTGGCCCGTCTCGGACCACACCGTGAGAAAAGCTCTCGCGGCCAATATTTCACCGTGACGATTGTGAAAATGGAGCGCTCTTGTTATAACGCCGTTTTATTTATATGAGGTTTTTTTTTCATTATTAAAAGCCGCGATCAATTATTGTTGTGTCAAATTTCATGCGCTTCAAATTCGGTGAAAGTTTTTCATTTATATGACGGGTATTGATTCGTTTTTTTTTTTTATGCATTCGTACGTTTTAGGCAATCTCTAATGGGATTATCGAATAAAATATTGTAACTTATAAATCTAACGATGAATTAGTGTGCGTGTTATTATAATAGTCTTTGGTTTTAATTGAAAATTGTAACATTTTCTTCAGTGAAGTTTTCGAAAATAACATGCATATCAAACAATTTTCTAACAGCTAAATTCATAAAAAAAATTCTAGTTAAAACATTTCCAGACTACCTCAATATGATAAATAAAAACAGATTCACCGATCGGACCTGATATTTCAACATATATTCAGAATCCGATCCAATAACGGCGGAATTCGTGTTCACATTAAACAACATATCGTGTTAGCCGGAATCTCGCACCGAAAGTGTTAACACATAATAATAAAATCGCATGAAAAGCGTCGGTGATTTTCCGCATTTTATAGCCGCTCGCGTCTAGTCGCCGGGCCACACCCTGCCCATGCGACGTTCGTTCTCCACCAACTTTATATTCAACGTAACGATTCGACAATAATTTATAAGGACCGGTCGGACATTGTCACGTCCGTGCCACACTACCAGTTGTTGGACATTCGTCCGACATCGTCCGGCGCGGTTTCCTTGATTCGCCCGATAGCGAAAACAATAACGATAACGCAACGCCAATGAAAACAATGCGAATCCGCAAAGGATCGATTCGCGAGTTTCGCGTGTTAACATTCCGCGGCCGTTGCCGCGTTTTGCGCAAGGGTCGCATTATGAATATGAAATTCGGCGGAGATGGCCAGTTGGACGCGAGCGCGATTTTGAAATTGCGCGCGCTAAAGAATCGCCCGGCCAATGGTGGCCGAAACCACGCCCACGTCCGCTTTCCCGAATTTCCATTGGACAAGTGCTAATCACGTGTCGGGCTAAATGAAAATTTCGCGTGAAAATCGCGCGTCTGTTCGGGTCGGATTTTGTATTTTTTTTGTTTTTTTTTTCAATACCGTGGTGGTTTTTTTCAAATTGTTTTCGATCGCATAATTGCTTAATGTGCATGTCGATAAAATTATTATTTTATTCACTATTGGTTATTAATAAGCGTATGCTTAAATTTTCAAAACATATGCTGGTTCTTTTCTAAATTTTTTTCGTATGTTAAAAACATAAATTTTGCATAAATATACAAAATATTTGATTAAAACATTTAAAATGGCCGTTATTAATATAAAAATTTTAAGGCTCTCGACTGGGTGGCATTTCGCGAATTCTTGCGCTATGTTTTAGCTATATAATTGTACGAATAGGATTCTAATTAGTTTTTTTAATACATACAAAATATCATGCATACTTTATTTTCTATACATAAAACGAAAATTTTTATACTATTTTTTTTTAACGGAAATCATTATCATGATTATTTTTCGAAACAATATTTAAATTCAAAATATTTGCAAAGTAATAATAGTATGAATTCAAACGTTTTCGTTTCTCATCACACAAACATTTCGTTTAAATTACACAGTGTCATTTTTAATATCAGCTCGACATCTTCAAACACCATTCGAGCAGAATCCCGCACTTTTTACGCAGCGGCAATTTTCGCTCGCGGTGTGGTCTCTTGGCAATTCCGCATCAGTCGATCTGGACCTCCTGCATTCGATGACCGTGATGACGATGACTTCCAGTAAATATTTTCGCTCGTTTTGTACGACCGAAGTGGCGATTCGCGTGTCTCTCGCATACCGGGCAACACCTTTACGGCCGTGATTTGCGCACCTGACCGCCGGTAATGAGCATACTCGCATAAATTTCGCAATCGGGTGCCAAAACGGTTAACACGGCGAAAACCCAGCGAGTGCGCGTGCGTGAAATCAATTATGGCCGATGTCAACTGAAGAAAAAAAAATTATGCGGAAAACTTATGCACGTCCGATTGCCGCGAGAAGTGTTATGCACGTGGCCCACCCGAGGTTTATCACTAATTTATTCGTCGAGTGCCGCAAAAATGCATTATAAATAAACGTTGTTTATTGATCGGTCATTTATTCGCGGAATGGTCTGAAAATATTTGGCGAATTCGCACTAAAATTACACGCACTCTGCTAAATGCCTGTGGCAGCGTGTATTTGCGCAGTTATGTCGCATTCGTAGATTAATCGGCGAGATTAAAACGCGAATTCATTAATTAACGAGACAACCAAGAAATTTGTGTCGAAATTAACGTTTATTTCGGTGTAAAGTATTACGAAAATTAAAATCTCATATTCTTCAAAAATAATAATCACGCGTATTTAAATTTACCTAAATGATATTTTTTTTATTAATCATAAACTTGGAAAAGTTTTATTAATCCTGTTACAAAATTTTATCATCGATTCGTTGCAATAGAATAAAAATGGTTCGATTGTGACTGAATGTTACGCGGTCAATTGTTTTTTCTCGGTTGTCATTATCGGTGCAATAAATTTTATGGACGTAAAATTATTTTTTTATAAATGTAAATAAACTCGATATTATAAAATAAAATCGATGAATTATATAACGGATCTTGTTCAGATATATGCTTATGTTCGAAATATGTAAAAGGTGCGCAAAGTTCACGCAGTCGATAGAGATCGCATAGTTAAGTACGCGTAGGTGTGACTTGTCATCATAATTCCACACGTTGGTCTTTTTTTACGTATTTTCATTCAAATTTCCAAGACAAAAACCAAGACGCAGCATCTTTAATATTATTATAGCCACGTTGAATATTCAACAACATCTGTATATTCTTATTGTCGAGAGATTTCTCTCACGATTACTGACATGCTAATCGATAAGTTTTTCTTTGTTAATTTTCACAATGCGTCTGAATTTTTAATTCCTATTATATTATGTCTTTTCACTTCTGAATTTTCAACACATCATACCTAGGGTTTCTGATTTCCCGGACTTTTTCAATTCCCGGGACACATATTAAAAACTTTTTTTTTCTTCAATTTAACATATCTTTTTACTAACAAAAAAATATTTATTTATTTACAAAATATAAAAAAAGGTTAACAATATAAGATATACCTATCTAATAACTGGAAAAAAATTAATTATAAAAGTAAACGTTGTTTAACGTAGCTTCTTAAAAATACTAAAATATTTAAAAGAGAATCTGAAAGTCTATTTCTAGATTTGGTACAAAAATTTTCAGCTATGGTAAAAACTCTTTCAATTTAGATCGATGTTAGTTTTGTTGTTAAAAGGGACGAAAACATTTTTTTTAAATTATCAGCTTTTTCTCCTGTCAGAATGTATAATTTAGTTTTTTTTTTAAATCATCATTATTTTTATTTACGTTATTTTGTATATTTGTCTTTAATAACTCCTTATTTAATTCTTCATTCATCGTCAAACTTACAATAGTTTCATCTTCGTCCGATCTAAAAGAATTTCTTCGGTTGTCAATACAAGAAGGATATATTTGCTTCATAATAGTTTCACCATAGGATTTACATTCACTTTTATTACAATATTTAAAGAATGTTTCGTTCTGTATAAAATCAAAATTATTTAAAATTTGTGCCAAAAAAATCAATTTTAGGCATCTTCTTCCAAATGAGAATTTCCAGGACAACAAAAATTTCATGAATTCCCGGGAATATCTGTACCGGGTCAAAAACCCTACACACCTAATAACGCTCTAACGAACTTCACGCAATCCGTCATAACGCTCCTCGCGTGTATGGGAACAAATCGAATATATCGACTCCTGTTTGTAATTACAATTCCGTTTTCAGTCGATCGATACGTTTCATACGAGTTGTGTATCGTTGAAAAGCCACCTATATCAATCATTCGCCGGTCAACGTTCTTAATCAGTGTCTCGTTCGAAACGTCCCCGCCTTAATTGGCGATCGATGACGGAGAAAGCACTCCATTGTCGTCGCTGAAAACAGTCGTTGATTAATCAACACTGAATATCGATCGCGGCTTCCAAATTGAACGGATTGTAGTCTACGCTTAAATTATTACGATTGCGCAAAATTTTATTTCTTAATTCGATTCGTATCGGCGTTATTATTACGTGTAATAACGTCGCATCGAAGTGCGTTGACGCCGAACGATAAAAAATAAAAAATTTATACGTCTGTGTCGAAATTGGACGTAATTACTTTGGCTGCGATTGCTTTACAATGTAACGTGATATTGTATATAATTACAGGTGTAAATGCGATTTGATCCGCGACGGCCGAAACCGCATCAATTCAAGATGACGATGATGATGATGACGCTAAACAATGTCGGGATACCTGCCCAACCACTTCCTGCTTATAAAAATATTTCGAACTGTTTCGTTCGAAAGAATTATTACGATAAAAATTTTCGTATTTGCGAGTCAAATGTCAGTAACACTTTGTATGTAGAGCGACGATTAATTTATTAAATATTACTTATCGCTTCAATTACGTGTGTTTTAATTACTCCATGGTGATAATTTGTCAATACTTGTAAATATTTACAATAAGTGTGTGTTTTATCGGAGCGTTGTTCTCTTTATACAATTAACGATATCGTGTGATACATTTGAAAATAAATATAATAATTTCATTATTCGTTTTTGTTTAATTGAAAATACGTGTTACTGAATACTGTATTTTTTCCGAAAATCGTAGTTATTAACTCATATGAGCAATTTAGCTTTTGAAAATCGCATCCGGATCATCGGTCGCGAATACCATTCAAAATAAACAGTCGACCGGTAACTGTTAAAAACGAAGAATTCAGCATGGAATATTATAATATAATTCGACTGACCAATACTATTCTCCATCTGACTCACGCCACTCGAGAATTCCATTCAATACTCTCATGAATGAATCGTTTATCGCTATTTTCGCTCCGGGAAAAATATACAGAATATAATAAATTAGATTTACGACGTTACGTCGCAACTTTATAACGCACCGAGGAACGGCCGAAAATATCCGAAACCATGAAAAGCTAAACGATCGTGAAGTGGTGAATTCGAGCCGATGGTGACGATAACGGAGAAGCGAATAGACCACATCCTGTCCATAGTGATTTTTGTCATAATTACCCGAAAAAAAAATTATAATAATGTTAATGGTGTCGCCACCGGAGAGCACTTAGCAACGCAAATAAAAAGAGTTTGCTTTACAGTTACATACACTGTAATAATTATTGTCCACAATTATGGCACGTAGCGTTTTTGTACTTTGGACAAATTGGACATCGTCGAATAAATACGTGGATTATTATATGTTTTTTTCGCATATTATAATTGTGATACATGTGGAATGTGTCGGTTTTTTTTTTAATATATTAAGTTTAGAACCATCGGGGCGATTTTTTTCCGTAAAAATTATGTAATTACGGAGGCTGCCCTCCCATTGTGCGAGATATGACTTTACCTGGGACTGTGTCAACGAAACTGGTTCCATGGAAACTACTCTTGTCCACTGGACATGTTAAATGCGGGTATATTTTTCGGTTGTTGACTACGTATAATATTTAAATAACGTTCAGACATCGTTTCGAGCGTCACCTCACCGTCTTACACGCCTCGAGCTCATTTTAACTTGCTCACATTTCGAATAAACACTGGAATCGTGTAAGAAAAAAAAATTCGGCGTTAATTTTTACGACAAATTTATCCAACGTTTCGGACGTCGTTAAGATTCCATCATCAGTACTGTACACACTAAAAACGGTGGACCACCGGAATATGCGCGCAGACTTTCATAATTTACTTTCTCGTTTTGTATGGGTACACATAAATAAACGTGTGGACGATGGTGTTATGCAATCGATTTTTCAATTTTAATAAGCGGCAGTCCAACCGAGCAATAAAGAATGTAATTTTTATAATGTGTTATTATTTTTATAAATAAGTTCCAATTCCGTATTATCTTTTATTATTGTATATTTAATATGTGTGATAAAAATATACAATATATATTTTTTTACTAATATGTGATTAATGTTTGTTCATTGACGTAATCTTAATTATACAAATCATTGTTTTTTTAATGAATTTAATTTTAAAGCAAAATTTTGTTTCTCTTTCAACGATATCTTTGAACTTCTTTTTTTAGTATATAATCTTCGCGTGTTTCGATTTGATTTGGATTTTTTACAATTTTAGCCTGTATCGGTCGTTCGATCAGTTTAAAAAATAGATAATATGCTCGTTAATATGTAATAATATAAATTTCAGGCCGCAATCCGAAGTCGCACAATCTCTGACCGATGGCCGTGGGTCCGGTCCAGACGACTACCGGTTTTACACGCGCTCATCTCTCGGCCGAAACACATTACGGGCCCGTCTATTATGTTCATAAGTTTGACTTTAACCAGCTTAGATGACCGACGCCTTCCACTATATATAATATAACACGTATACGAAATCGTGCTTGTCGATTTTCATTCAGAAATTTTCTCCATCTAGTTCCACGGGCCGAGAAACGCTGACAGTTCTCGAAAGAGGCTCGTCGCGTTTCGCGTATGACGTCATACGGTTTGACGTTACGTTTCTCACGCAGGACTGCTTTTTTTCGAGGCCCGATCTTCAGGCTAACTTTTATTTAGTTATGTTATTATTTTTTAGACGCCACTGCTCACAATGAGCCTTTCATGGTGTTGAAAAAAGCTCCGAAAGCATTAATTGAATCGGCGTCCATAGTGTGAGATTTTAATTAACGTACGTCGAACGTTCGTTACGTGCTTTGACTGTACGTCGAACGGTAGCGGCGCGGCCTATTAATTTTTCCTCTCGAGGCTCGCCCGTATTATTAATATAATGATAATATATGTGTATAATAAAAGATACGAAAAAAAGCTCTAGAGGAGATTATTAGAAAACATTTCTCGGTAGCCGTCGTGGCGAGTACAAAAGGTGATTTTTTAATAACCCCGCGTACGGAGGCGCTCAACAAAGGATCAAAATTTTGAGTAATGAGACTATGAGGATCCGCTTCGGGCAATATCCTGTATATCGTAATATATATAATATTGCTCTTGTGGATGTGTGCGCGAGTTCCATTCACGAAACGTTCATTAATGACCGCAGAAGATCATTCAGATGAGAGATCTGTTAATGATAATTTGACTACCGCTTTTCGAGTCGTCGACGCTCTTGGAAATTTTTGCGTTTTTCTCGCGTCGTTGCGTTTTCTCTTGATAAATTATTTCACGTAAAAAAAATCAAAGCTTATAAATACGAGAAACGCTGTTCTATATCGAAACGCAATACGTTGTTTTTTTCGAGCTTCCGAAAAAATCTACGTTGCGGTTGTCGCATATTTGCGAAATTGATAATTATGCAATCGCGTCATTAGATATATAGCACCATACAACGACGATAATGACAATAATAAAAATGGTTATTTCGCTCGAACGTACCAGTAGTAGTAATAACTATATATAACGCTTTTTAAATTGTGTTTTATTCCGCTACAGTTATTATAACATAACAAAAACTGACCGAAATAATTATGCGCGCAGTCACGATTTTTCGGGTTTTATAACATTGAATATATAATAATGGCAACGATTAAAAAAACACAATGAAATAGTTCATTTGGTCGCTTCGTAACGACCGACCAAATCACACAACGAACTATTCAAAATTATCGATAAATGTCTGAAATGAATTACACTTTTATGCGATCGAATTCAGCAACCGTCCGCTAAACATTCGCATTGAAGCTATTCATTTTTTGATGTTTGAGATTTCGCAGTTAATTGTGTCAAATCCTGATTCGGTACGTATGCATTTTCCATACAAATTAAACGGCAACAATGAAAAATTTTCTCACAAAAAAATCCACGAATAATTGTCCATGCGACCTCGTCACTTGATGATGGATGTTTACTTTGTGTCAGGTTGACAGTATTTTGTCCCTTTTTTTTCAGAACGATTATCCACATTAATTACCGAAACGATTCACACGCATATTCACGTCCTTAATTTTTTCCACATTTGTTTAATGTCTATGAATTGTTTGCTTTTTTTCCATATATCAATTTTTTCAATTGTCTTTTGTATTGAAAAGGAATTTTCAATATTTTCTTCGATAAGCATTTTCTTGCAGCATCTTTCGACAACGCTTTCGCCATTTTCGATATCATAATTGATTTTTTGCTCGACGGAGCGAAAATAATGCGAATTTGCGGTTTTGCTATGCCGTGCCGGTGGCGTTTTCGATAATTTCGCAACGCACATTAAACAGTTTTAAATGTCTTGTTTTTACGCGCTCGACCTTTTATTTCTATGTTTAATAATTGCGGCACGATCTAATTTGATACTTTCCACGAAAAAAATCATCAATATGCGTGCAGAATTAAATTCTGTCGTAGCAATAATTCATATTTAAATTTCGTTTCCTGGAAAAGTCGCATTCGTTTCGAATTCGAGACGCGTAGGAAAACGTTCGGTCGCACATACGTTCGTGTTACTTTTTTGATTTATTTCTGTGTTGATTCGATTTGAAGACGTACGTGGATTATTAAGTGCACGCCATTAGACAACGTTATAAACACAACGTGTACACAAACACACAAAAGAGCGACGGAACAATTAAAAGGACATCATACTGACAGTGGCGCGGTAACGAGGGCACTCGAGCGTGATGTTTGACTATTTAATTACCCGACAGTCATTAATAATTACCGGTACTGCCACAAGGGAGGTCTAGCTCTAGTTTTGGGACTGCTGGGAATTCACGGTGATTTTTCAAATCCTACGAAAGACACGAAGAATCCGTGATTCTCCTTTGTCGCGCCGTCGCCATGCCGAATCGTTTCTTAGTCATTGTTGCGATGACGGCACGTTTTTCCTCCGACTTATAAACATCGAAGAGCATTTTTCACTCGTTTTGTCGAGCGGCACAAACGAGGTATTCTTCGTCGATTAATTACGCTCGAAACGAGTCATTCTCACATACGAAACGTTGAAGAATTTGGCGACGAACTGTGCGACCCATTTCGATCGATTTAAACGCTCGCATTTTTTTCTTCGGATTATGCAATCAAACTTCAAATCTGGAAATTAATTAAGCATCGTTATAGATTCGCCCGACAACAAATTGAATCCGAGTGAATATTGGCGTGTCGACAATCCAATAGGTACCACGATAAATATCTATGCTTTTGACGCCTTCGTTTTAAATATTACCGCTCGTGCTACGGTTCACTTTAACGTTATAATACGCGATTGTATTGAGATTTATGCATTCGTAGACGTATCAATTTATCGTGACAGCATAATTCTCGCATTCGCCATAGCGAATCAATGGAAAAAGTTTTACCATTTTGAGAATATAACCTGATTGTGAACGAGCGGATTCGTCGCAGCGAACGTATCGTCACATAAACATGACCACTTTAAACGCTTTACAATCTTAACCTTTTATGCGTAATATTTTATTAAAAGTATGTGTGTGTGTACGCGTCCGATAATGGTCACGATTATGTTCCTAGCGGGCAATAAACGCATCCACTTTTGTACGCGTCAAAGTAAAATTTAATAATAATAAAATGTGAAAAAACGGCGTGTAAAAACGTATAAATTGTTAATTTATTTCTGTGCATAATTGCTTTGTGATGTTAAAACGTTTCTAAATTCCAATTTTTATTGTGTAAGTTAACGGCGCTATTAAACAGACGACGTCTCCGAATCGAAATCGCCGCACGTGTTTTCAATCTTGTCCATTTTTTCCCTATTTGTTTAATTTAATTTTTTCCGAACGGATTGACGATCCCTGTCGAGGCTGTGGCGCGTTAATTTTTATTTAAATACCACACGGTCCCCGGCCAGGCGAACAAAGTAATTTACTAATTTACATGCTTGAATTGACGACTTGATGACATTTCGTCGCGATGCGAGCAATATGAAGTCGTTTTAAATAATTTCATCGGATTTCAGCCATAATTAAAAAATACCACTCGTTCGTTGTGTTCGTTTTTTTCTTTTTTTTTAATCTCGACATATATTTCTTTAATAAAGCCACACGCGTACGATAAACTTATTGATTTGTGTTCGCATACGCATCCGAAGAGGTCACACGTGCGTTTTTTTTCAATTTTTTGCGAGGCACAATCGAGCGTAGGTTTTTCCACTTAGCGTATAATCGTCTTAAGCGCAGAATTCCGCTAATTGGTATGAATAATTCCCCGCACGACAATGCCGACTTCATATTTATATTTTAATTGAATTTACTCCGACTCCCATTTTCGTGTTCTTAATCCTCTGCGATGGCGTGCACTTTGAATAAAGCTTGTTTACTATGTACCGTTTTAGCTTTTGATTAAGCGAACACGGTAGCTTGATTGAATCGTGAAAATTGTTTTACCCCGCGCACACGTAAGTTTAAATTTGTTAATGCATTTTTCAAACAGTGTATGTTTGTTTGGAAAAAACCCGCCTAACGAAATACTACTCTAATTAAAATGCGAGAACGTGACCGGCGTATTAAAGCGTCAAAAAGTCACGTAAGAGACGAGTTCGAAAATGGTGTATATTCGGCGTTTTCTATGCGAAATGCATATAATTTGAATCCGGTGGCCCCGCTACACATAATGCTCACATATATATGAGAAAACAATTAGAACCTCGTTAAACCACCAAATTCGTATGCGGAGACCGTGTGCAAACACCTAGACCCCTTGGTCAAACATTCGGCCGAGCTTCGGGTTTGTTTAATAAATTCTCGTTTTGAAACGCGTTAATTGAGTAATGTTTCGGATCGGAAAAATAGAATATGTTTTCGGTCGAATGCCACAGTTGTCGTATAAGAGCGAACGTAGAAAAAAATAATATATTTCACAGCCAGTTTGTCGTTCAAATTATCATCGAGTCACGACGAATCGTTTAGTTCGGACTCGTCCACGACGCTGTGTTACGTGCATAGTTAACATTTTCAAAACTTAATTAATAGACGAGTCTCGGCTATGTGGCGTGCCTTTCTTACCTCTACTCTTCTCTTCTCTATCCGAAGGTGTTAAAGAGAGTTCGTATCGAGCACGCGCTGAACCGTAATGGTTAACTCACGCGTTACCGTAATAATATTAGGCGCAGATGTGTCGGCAACCGATTTCATGGAAATTGTTAAATAAAAATCATAATTCCGAAACGACAGCTGCTTAATGCCTCTTCAACGCATTCTCGTTACCGAATCATAACTAAAACCGCGCTTTCGTCGTCCCAATATTTAATTTTACACATATAAATTCTTATAAGAACGAATATCCCATGCAACAAAAATATTATTTATTAAACAATCAAATCGTATACGAGCGTGAAGTTTCACATCTTTAGAACGTTCCCGTTGCGCATTCTTCGGATGCATTTTATCACTGTCGGAATGCACCTCTATTGTTCGGTCGCACTTTTGTTCCCCGGATCCCGAAAGCTTTTCAAACGCACGACATAAAAGAATCGAATAAATTCGATATAAACCGGACGCGTAAAAATCGAATTCTAATTCTCGGACACGCAAGATCCGAGATACGTGGGTTTATATTATTATATGTGTAGAAGATGCGAGTTTAATTGTGTTAATTGTGAGCGCGAACTATTGTGTTGTGTATAGTTTTTGTGAGCCGTTCGTGGATCAGGTCCTTATCGCCTCGGGTCAAACGATGAAACAATGACCATTGTGAAAATAATACACACGTGCATATCATTTATGACCCTTTTGTGCACGATTCCAAGTAGACGGCGTCGAGATAATGCCTCCCGTCTTCATTTGCTCGTTTTATTGTAATATTTTCGTTGTGTTAATTGCACCATTTGATCATTATCTATTTCGAATGAATACCATTCTGATATTGTTCCGATATGCAAATGCAATTTCAAAAGCTTTCATCGTCTTTTTGTGTATAGTCATAGAAAGTTAATATTCAAATATTTATATCAATACAAAATGTTCTAAGAAACTCTGTGTACCTTTTTCATTGGACACGTATTCCAGATAAAGCGATCGAATTAGCCCAATCTCAAACACTGAACGCATTCGATCACGGACACAATATCGCCTTAATTGTGGCCGGAGTGTTTCAGGGGACGAATCCCGGTCCCACGGTCATCCCGAGGGATGATTCCCTGCAGGGATAAACGGACACACTTTTTGGGGGAAGCAACATCTTGTGTGTGCGCGAGAGTGTTACACATTTCGTCTAATTCGCCCCCGATATCTATCGGCCGTGTCGGTGACACTCATTGTGTCCATTCATGGATTCATGCCAGTCCGTATTGTCATGTTCTGGCTGTCAAATATGTGCAACGTGCTTGTTTTTTCGCTTGTTGCTTTTGCAAAAGTGGGGGGTTCTCGGCACGGTGTGAAAGCTCGCTGAATAGATTGATATTAAGTTTCATGTTATATTTTATTGTAAGAATCATGCGAAAAATGTATCTTTTGTCGAGTTCATTGGATGAAATCTAATCAAATAGAAGAGGGGGAACGTCTCGAGTTTTGATGCGGTTTTGATTTGTTGTTTGCTTATGCATCATCGCGTTGCAGTCTAGTGCACTCAGATCGGATGCGTTTTTTACCGGTCGCACCGCATACCTAGCGATGCATGTAAGTGTATCATCATCGTGTACATGCCTCGCTTCGGCAATTTCCAAACAGATATTCAACTGTTTGTTTTTTTTTTTCGCCAGAACAATTTCGAGTCGGATAACATCTCTGCGCATTTTTGTGCAATCGTCGCAAATAAAATCATTTCGAGCTACGATCGAATCGATCGATATCGCAGGCTATCAAATCGCCATTAGTGCTCGATTGTGGCCAATTAGTTGTTCGGAGCTGGAATATCTGCTTATTGAAATTATGTCGGAATAATGCGGACGAATCAATTACGATTATGCAAATGTAGAGTATGTTAATTTTTGGATTTTTTTCGTATGTAAAGCAGGAGGATATTTCGGTTTTAGCGTATCGGAATCGATCTAGCGATTTTCAACGCGATAGCTCGGACTATTCTTGTCGAAATGTATGACGACGTGGATACGATTTTGCATTTTTATTGCCTGGTCATCCGTCGACACTATTTCGATTCAAAACGGTTCATTGTTTCAGTGCATCGGAAAAAATCAACAAAACTGCATTTGAGTGGGGCGATACGGTTCAATGGATGCACGGACGAAGGGTAAAAAGCTAATGCTAGCTAACTGAAAAGGAATACACACAAAAATTAAAATGGATCGATCAATGCTCAAATATATAGTAATTTTAATCGAAAATTGGATTCAATTCTGTGGCCAACTTTTGTTGGATCGCCTTTCGCTCGCTTATCTTTTCAATTTCAATTTGTACCGAAGATCAGATACCTACGCGAACGGTCCGAAAATTTCCCCATTGAAAACCACTTTGCAAATAATGACGATTCAATCGGTAGAATAATTGCTGAATTCTATAGAAATTATTTGTGCAAAAACGATGAAATTATTCGTCTATAAAGCGAATCGTAAATTTATCATTCTAGAAACCATATTCATATTCTTTCGGTAAACAGTCGAGCTATGTTTAAAACAAGTTTTTTATTGGATAATTTTATTAAAATTTATTACAAATATGAAATTGATCGATTTCATCCATTTTCCTTCGATTTTCTAATTTCGCACGATCAAAAGAGAACGTAGAAGTTAACGGGGCGCGGTTGCGCAACGGTCGCGGCCGTATTCAATTAACTAATAACGTCTGCGACCAGAAATCAGAACTGTCGTACGGTTCTGTTTTAATTGCGAAGCGGCCATAAATCCTAATCGCCATCCGAGAGCGGCCATTATAATTTATAGCGTCGCGCAAGATGGCCGCCCGTACGCGGAATGATGTGAAAATCTCCCCGGCGCAGATTCTGCGACTGATATAGATTAAATCGAATAATTTCGTTAATTTTCGACACTCGTGTGTGTGTGTGTGTGATCGTGGCAGCGTTATTACGACTCGATTTAGATTTGCTCAATTGGTCCTAATGAATATATTTGTTTCGCCTGGCCTTAATTTGTCGCCGAGAGACAATCCCTCATCGCCGCAGTACCGAAAGCAGATTGAACGACTCGACTCGACGCCTAATTGCGATTTATTAAGAAAAATCACCGACTTTGATTCGGACAATTATACGTTACGGTTGTGTGCGAGAGTTTAATTGATTTAATTAAGCGGTCTCTTATCGTTTTGTAGCGGACCCGCATTTATTGCCCGATTGAATTATCTACAGAGCTTGTACTTTCTAATGGTTATGTCGGATTGATGATTTTTATCGACGCATTGTGTGTATATTAGTTTTTTTCGTGTTGTATAAATAACAACTTTTGTTTAGGCGTTATGCAACTCATTCGGATTTTTAGTATGTAGTACAATTGTCAAATTGGTTGGTGTATTATTAAATAAATTTTTATCTCGAATCGCAACAATCAAAAAACCTTTCACTTCGTGCATTTTATTATTGTGAGAATATAGCGTTTTGGCGCGATTCATTTCGAAATTCGACTCATTAATAAATTTAATTTTTCGATTAGTTTCGAATCTATCGAGAAACGATCTAATTCATCATTGAGAGAATCTGTTCAGATTATATATAAAAAAAATAATAATTTTCTCCGGCGTCCTTTCATCAGATTCGATTCGACGTTCTCGCGCACAGATAAAATTCCTCGAATAGCGCAGCAGATGAGTAGATTCATGGTCAACCACACAGTGTATGCCTTCTTATAGCAACAACAAGGAACGATCTAAAACGAAAAGCAGAAAGTCGATATCGGCGTCGAAATTGTACCGCGTGCGTTTTAGCGCGTCGGTCGCAATTTGCGGTCACTTACACACTCCGGCCGCGCACATTATACACACAATAATAACATACGTACAAGTGTACGATGGCAAAATGGTAAATCACCGTGGCCGCATAATAAGGCCGTATCGGCCCAATCGCGTCTCCCGGGCCGGGGCCGCGTCAGCGATACGAACACACGCACGCACACACACGGCGCATTATCAAAATCGAATTAATGCGGCTCTTCGTTTTTGTGGGCCGCGGGCGCGGTTCAACCCCGACGATGGACTCGGTCTCTTCTCTTTCTGTCACGTCTGGATCGCAGCTTCTCAAACTGTCGGGATTTGTCGCTTTTTTAATATGGAATCTCCTGCGTTGGTGAGGGCGGATTGGCTCTTATGGTGCACTAGTGTATGGGCCCGATGTTAACGTCGGTTGTGGATTCGTTAAGAAATGGAAAGCGATAAAATGTGAATACCCGAAATGTGTTCCCGATTTGAATATTTAATCAATAAAATCAAAATAGTACATTTGTTATTTGTTTGTGACATATAGGCAAAGCCTGAGTTAGTAAGTAATAAGCATCATATTATAGATGATAAGATTATAGCCTTTATTATAATGACCATAAATACTAAATATGGAGCATGCGTTATAGCCGTTCTCGTGTAGCGATTATAGCCGTTATATTTGAACGGCATACAGGCTAAATTGGAACGATATACA
>JAOXNN020000072.1:1233437-1268529 GCA_028571205.2 Hydropsyche betteni | reverse complement strand
GCCCAGCGCGCCGAGCGAGCTATACCAACCCAGAGCCGTGGTGAGTCCAGCGCGCCCAGCGAGTGGAAAGGGTTAAACATAATTATTTTATGAAATTTGTTTTTTTTTTAAATGAATTCCTTACAAATTTTCTTATTAATTATACAATAACAAATCATAAATTTAATATAATCACTCAATTTCTTTCTATGAACCTTTCTAATATATATTCTTATAGAGCTTTCCCAATATTTTGAATTAATTTATTAATTCTTCCAAGAGCAACTCTGCGAAA
Organism: Hydropsyche betteni; assembly: GCA_028571205.2. Taxonomy (NCBI): domain Eukaryota; kingdom Metazoa; phylum Arthropoda; class Insecta; order Trichoptera; family Hydropsychidae; genus Hydropsyche; species Hydropsyche betteni. The sequence continues at coordinate 1,268,255 of JAOXNN020000072.1, read as the reverse complement.
CAACCCAATTCCCTCAAACGAAACGAAACTCTACAATAAAAACACCATCACTCAAAAACAATTAATAACACGATCTATCCAATTACGAAACTACACAATCTGCGATCACTCGAATTCCTCCGAAACTCCCCCGCCCCCGAGGCGCGAAATAAAGGAGGATCCTTCGAATATTTTCGACATTTGCTGATGAGGGTTATTTTTGAGTTTCGTTCTGACCTTTCCAGGTCTATTCGGGGACTGAGAATCGTTAAGCTGTCGGCCCTAGCACGCAGAACATTAGCACTTGACCGGATCCCAGCGGGGCGTTTACAGCTCTCGTTTTTCAGCTAACAACAAACTGTGTTGGGCTGAAACGTTTCGGGTGTGTGCGTGTGTTTGTGTTCGTTAAGAGAGGTTCGGACGATTCGGTAATTTGAGTTAATAAAGTGGGTTTTTATGGATTTTTCGGGGAACGGGTTTGTACGGTGCGGTGGAGTGGATGGTTTTGGCGAATGATTGATTGGTAAGAATTTCTTGTTGGAGTTAAGTGATTTTTGATTTAGTTAAAAGATGAGTGTTGTTGTATAAAAAAAACGGTTTTTGAAAAAAAAATTTTTTATATACAAAATACATCGACGAAAGTAAATAATACGAATAGAATTGAAATGAATACAGGTTTTTCATTTCAAGTTGACTCTTTTGGTCGAATAGAGAGTTGATTTGAAATGAAAAGGGATCAATCTAAAATGAAAAATCTGATTTGATTTGATTTCTGAGCCATAAATGATTTGGTCAATAGATGAATATGTAAAATATTTTCGTAATACTTTCGAAAACTTTCAAAGTACTAAAAACAATATTTGAACGAATTACTTCATTACAATAGTTGAGCAGTTAAATTATACGTGTATGTAATATAATTTTGATGCAAAATTCCAATTCGAAAAAAATAATTTTACATTCCCATAGTTCATAGTGACATAGTTCATAGTTTATAGTGAGTATTCATAGTGTCTTTTTAAGCATTCGATAGATTGCCTATAGCAGAATATATATAATAATATAAACGAACAATTGAATCCTTAAAAAATTTTAATGCAAACCATCAGTACTCGGTTATTTACTGATTATAATACTCATTTTTTAACTTTAACAATCAATACTAACCTATTCATTCAATAAAGCATAACCTTTAACATGCATATCAAAACAAAAACATCTCAAGAAGATCGAATCACACTCAAATTCAATTCTACAATATTTTCCTTATACGACTGCGCCACGATGTCCGATAGTATCGCAAGCTCGCTTTTTCCCTCATTTTAATAAAGCACATATACGTTTTTCCTTTCGGGGCAGGTCAAATTTATTTCATATTACAATATAAAATATAAGCGAGCTTCGGAATAGAGCGTGCTCGACCGAGTGGAAATTTGCTCGGCGACATAATCTTGAAATATATACATTTTTACTGAATCACGCAAACCTGGCGAAAGTGGAAATTAGTGGAATTTCGGTCGTGTCGAGTGAAATTTTAATGGTTCAATGTTTCATAAACGGAAGAAATTTTCGATATTTGAATTCTTGCCGAAACTAAAACGATATTTTCGAATGGGTTTTTAACGAAAACTCGAAGCTTTCGAGGAACTTATGCGAATTTCATTCTTGTTCGGAATCGTTAAGTTTTTTTGTTCGTGTTCTTTATGCAAATTGATGTAATATTTTTGGAAAATTGTTTGTTTTTTGTGTGTATTAATATTATATGACTTTTTGATTTGAATGAAAGAAAAATATTTGAAGTGATTAATATTGAAGGTGAGGCTCCATGTTGAACGAAAGGGTTGATATAACACAGAATAGCCACTGAAAAATTGAAAGGTTTTAAAAATATATGACTTGTTCATTTTTAATCACTTTTTTAGCAATTATAGAAAAAAGTTTGGAATTTAAAATAATTATATAATATATGATGTCTAGAAACGAATAAAACTCGTTTGGAGTTTCTATTCTAGTGAATGATTAATTATTGAAGCTCAAAGAAAAACTGACAATATTTAATGACAAGGCCTAATTTTCATTTAAACTTGTACATTAATAAATAAAACTGCTTATTTCAGAATACTGAAAATTCTAGGAAAACAAATTAACTTCGATTGCATCCCCAAAAATTTACTATTTAGTGCTGTATTTTCTTCGACTTTCAATAATTGACCTTTCGATAAAACATAAAAGAACAATGAGTGTTAATTATTTCTGAAGGTTACATGTATCTATTTTAACTTGCCAAAAAATTCAAAATAAATAATTAATGACGTTTTCGAACGATTCGTTTTTTACTGAGCACGCTTTTGTCGTGAATCATTTATTAATTTCATTCAAATATTATTTATTTATTTTATATAAAATAAAACGAACACACTCCCACTTTAAACTCGCACCAATATTTACACATTCCAAACACACGTTTACGTATAAAAAAAATATCAAAAAAAAAACCTCACCATTTCCCCCAAAGTCCCATACACAGACTCCGCCATTTTCCGACACTCAAAAGCACAACCGCCCACGCACCATCCCTCAGGACGCGGAAAAACCTTCTCAAAGGACACCCCCCACACCCCCCCGGCTAATGCACGTCGACAATGGACAGTTTGGGAAGCGCAGGAGCGGCCCCCGGTTCTGAAAGTGTGCGCCGCGCTTTTAATACGCGCGATATCGCATCGCGCCATTATCGCGCCGCGTGTAATACGGGTTATATATCGGACCTTGTGGATATTGTGTAATGGAGGGTTTTTCCGGGAAAGTGCTGATCCCGTCCGTGCATTTTCCGCGTTTTTCGCACATGGCGAATGTTAATTTTGCGCGTGAGGGTTCGCTGTTGAGGGAGCGTGCTTCGAAATAAGTTCGGGTATCTTCGAGGGTTTTGAGGATGTGAAGTGTTGTGTTGGGTTTTGAAGATTGTGTTGTGTTTGATCTTTTGTATGTATTTGATTTTTATTTTATGTTATTGGTATATTATTGATGAATGTTGGCTTTTAAAACATGAAAAGAGATCATAAAAACTTATTGACGATAGGAACATCGATTAGATTTTATAGCTTGTTGACGGTTGGTTTCAAATACATAAAACCCTTATATAATGTTATTTCGATCATTAATTATTGTATAGTATAAGAAATACTTTTTTGCGTACATCAATTATGTTTCGAATAAAAAAAATTGTTTTGGTTAAAAAATAATTTCGACTCTATAAAATCTAGTACCGCGTTACTTTAGAGACTTTTTATTAATAAAATTCATCTCTAATGAAATTTCTTTAAAAAAAAAACTCCAATTTTCTATCAGTTGAAATAAAATTATCTCTAAATTCTCAATAGTATAACATAAAATATTTCAATCATCCAACCCGTTATATTTACAAGAAAATTTCATCAACATCCCGATCCATTCATAAAATGCCCATATATTGTTTTGCCTAAAACTTTCTTTTAAAAGAAAGCATTTTCTCTCAGATCAAATGAAATTTTCTAACAATAAAATTACAAAAAACATCACAATCACTAATCCACTATACAAATCGCTTCACCAACAAACTTCACCAACAATTCCAAAATCCCTTTACAATGCATCGTTTCACCTCAAACTTTCTTTCAGCGACCCCATTTTCTCTCAATTGCAACGAAATTTTCTCAAATTTCCCGAAAACACAATCAACCTACAACATCCCAATCATCAATCCACTATACAAACACACGAAAATTTCATCAACAATTCCAAAATCCCTTTATAATACATCGTTTCACCTCAAACTTTCTTTCAACAACCCCATTTTCTCTCAATTCCGACGAAATTTTTTCAAATTTCCCGACAACACAATCAACCTACAACATCCCAATCAACAATCCACTATACAAACACAAGAAAATTTCATCAACAATCCCAAAATCCCCTTACAAAACGGCAATGCATCATTTCGCCTGAAACCCTAGCGATAAGCGATCGCGACTTGCGATCCTTTATTTCGCACATACACCCCTAGGCCGGGGAATTTTCCCCGTTTTCCAGTTTCCGTGATTAAAGATGCTATCGACTGGAAACCGATTGATTTTTAGGGTTTCCCGCTTTGTGTCCCACACTCCCTTTGGACTTTGCGTTTTGTTCCCGGGGCCTCTCTGATTGGAGCCGTGCGCTCCGCACTCCAGAAATCAATTTTCGCTTCTAATGGGTTCTTTGGAAAAACGGTTTGTGTGTGTGTGTGTATTTTGGGGATTATGTGTGTGTAAATGGGTATAGTTTGATTTGTAGAATTTTTGTATTTTTAGATTGGAAAAATTGTGATTTTTTTATTATTTTGTATCGATAGAATTGATAATTTGCTTTTTAGAATGAAACATTCCTCAGTACAATATTATAAAAAAAAAATCAAATTTATACATTTTTTAGTAAATTTATACACTTACTAATAAATTTACTCATGTTTCTAGTATGATTCGATACTTGATTATAATTACACATATTAATTCGTAAAAAAGCATTTTCACAATCGACTAGTAAATGAATACATCTCCATATTTATTTAATAAAAATTTGCACATTAATATGAATAATTTCATTTTCATATATTAATTAAAAAAATTTCATGACTTTCGCCTTATATAAGGTAAAAAAAATTGTAGTTAATTTATATATTATCTAGTAAATGCTCAAATTTACTAGACAAAGCATGCATTTTCACAAAAAAATCGTCAAAATTTTTATAATAATCAATTTCCATAGTTTTTTTAATATATGTGCTGTCTAGTTAATGCTTACATTTATTAGTGAAAGTATATTTTTTATATAATATCGATATTTTTTTGAAATTTAAAAACAAACACACATAACACGAAATTGAAACATCAATCGTTACAAATTCAAACTCACCCACCATAACGCAAACTTTCGAATTAATTAGAACCCGCATAAACTAACCGCGCGCAGTTCGCAAGTGATTAATTTACACTAGCAACATGTAAATTCCGTTTTAAAATCAACAACCCCCCAAACCTTTGCGAGTGGCACAACTCGTTTTCAACTTGCATAAATATATAATAACAATATAATGTACACGGGGCGGAGATTTAATCGTTATAAGGCAGAGCTGTTTTGCGAATTCGATCGAAGCCCTACCATGGCTTTGACGAGAAATTGAGACACGCTTCTCAAACTTTCTTCGACGAGGGTGTTATAACTTAACCGAGATGTGTAAGAAGGGTGGGACTTTGTGTCCCATTCCATTTTATGTGTTAGTTTTATCGAAAGTCACAATGTTTGGAGCAAGAGGAAAATTTTTATGAATTTTCTTGTCGGAAAATTTTAAAGTTAAAAAGGTCAAAAGACATAAAAAGTAAGACATGTATGTATGTGCGTATACCATGTTCTCCCTAAAATAAAACCTCAGAAAATAAGCCCTACCGTGATTTTAAGATTTTTTTTAATCCTATCCCGTTAATAAGCCCTATCCCGAAAATAAGACCTTCTGAGGAAATGTCCGACAATGTGGTTCTTGTGACTGGTTATAAAAGTGGTGCTAATTCGGTGCTCTGTATATATATAATATTTTTTTTAATTTGATTTCCTTGACTATATTTAGTTTAATCTGATAAATTTTTGATGAAACTTATATTTGCAATTTTTGTTCGATATCTGATCCTACGGTTTTTTGATCAATCACAACTTTGTATTTTATTAAAAACAACTTTCGAACTATTTATTGAAGTACAAACCATTGTCGAATATACCTACGAGAAGCACAAATTTTCATATGCACGATTTTTTTTTTCCCAAAAACATTCCCTACCCGAAAATAAGACCTAGCACGATTTCTGGGTAAAAAAATCAATATAATACCAAGTCTTATTTTCGGTATGTATAAAACATATGTCATATAAAAACATATGTAAATAAAAACATTAAAAAAATCCAAAGAACATCAAACTCAAAAGACATTTCTAACGACCTAACCTAACTCATAACACATTCGAAACGACCTTTTAAAAAGGGAATAACACCCATAAATAACATAAGTACTTTGGCAACATGTAAATATCACGCCACTTAGCCCCAAATGGATATTGCGACTTTCGACACTAAACCCCCGACATTATATGATGTATATGCTCGTCCCATGACCACTCCATTAGAGTTCATGTCCCGGCGTCCCATCAAGTTTGTTGGGCGAGGATTAGAGCTGTGGTTGTCTCAAACCCTTGGCACGTACAATGGTTGTCTTCGACGTGAAAGCCTTAAATATAATGTTGGTTGTAAGTTGAGTTTGTTCGAGATCATCTATCGACGGGCGGAATCGGTTTTGGTACCGTTGATGATGGCGGTTTTGATTGGAATTTTTTTTATAGGTGGGCTGTTAGTTTGATGATGAATGTGTATGTTTTTTATGGATTTTTTTAAATATTTTTATAATTGATTGGTTGACGTACGTTATTGATACCAAAATATAACTAAAACATACGTTGATAATTTTATTCTGAAAATAAATTTATATCACTTAAAAAAACATTGACTTAAATAATTATTTTTTTGCTTGTATACTTTATTTTAGTTTTAGAGATGATGGTTTTATAAAATAAACATATTTCGAACATGATAACAAAAATCTTGAAGTCAGACATTTAACAAATTTTCATGTACATCTAATTCTCTTTTAACATTATAGAGACTACTATGTAAAAAAAATTATGATAACTATATTAAAATTTGAGATAATTTTTATCAGTATATTTGAATGGCATTTCTATCCAAATATACTTTATAAAAAAATATGTAACTTTGAAAAATTTCGCCATATTAAACCATAGAATTTTTTTATTTAGTAACTATAATTGTATACTGGTCTGCACCAAATCATTCAATTGCAACATAATGTCACTTTTTTAAAGCGTATTAAATTGAAAAAACTGTGAAAAAAATAATTCTTTTTTCTACTTTGAACCGTGCTAAAAAGGGATTGGGTGTATTTATAAATATTTTATTCCAACAAGTATCATTATCATTAAAAAAAGTATTACGCACTAAAAAAAATTACATGACATGAAGTATCAAAAATTTACCAAACATCGTCATAGTTCATTTTTAGTTTTTCATTGTTTTCGATGTTTAGAAAAAAAACATTCAATCATGTCATTCAAATTTATAATTTTTTTTAATAAATATTTTTGAAAACCTGAATTTTTACATATTTTATAAATAAATTAAATTTTAAAAGACCAAAATATTTTTCATATTATAAAACAATAAATTTCCACTTCATACAAATCTCATAAACAACCTCAAGTACTACACATTCGAGAATCATCATCAACTTTCGTTTGCGTCCACTCGTTAACACCAAGATTAATAATTCCCTTTATGTCTGATTCGAAACACCATTTCGGGAATACCCGGTTAAGTCCCGTCGAAAATCTGTTGACTCGAATTAACACGTAATGGAAACGAGCACTGAACAAATTATGACCGCCAGCCGACTCGCGGGTCACTAAACGCCTAATTAAATGTTAAATTTTAACCTGAACTACGTTTTTACGGTTAAATTACACGTGTTGGTAAGTTCCCAAAGTCCCGCATGAAATATTAACATAATTCGCGCTGTCGTTCTCGAAAATTTCCCATTCACACGGACTGGCCTTTTGAGGCTTTTCATTCGTGCGAATTTTCCGCTTCAGAGACTCTACGTGTATGGAGGAAAATTGAGCTGGCATACCTAAGCATGATGATTCATTGCCTTTTTATTGTACATATTAATTATTCTGGAAAATGTATCGTATTCGTTCAAAATATATATATCTTCATACATTGTTTTATATTGTACGTTTTCGAGGTTATATGACGGCTTTTCTTTTGAAGAATTACGATTGGGAAAAAAGTATGAGAAAAAGTCTGAGATTTTCGGCGTTCGACGAAAACCCGAACGCCGATCAAATTTACATTATTCAAATCGGCTAGGAAAAATCAGCGTCGCTCTTGTTTCGCATTTCCGCTCGCTGAGAAAAATCTTGCCAACGATTCGTCCCCGGGGTGAAGTTTCGCGGACAATGTCCGATAAAAAAGTCGTTAGACCGTCCGCGTGTATAGGAGTCAACTGTTATTTCCCCAGGGGGTAATTAAAGCGCCTTTTGTCGAAGGAAAATCGCCGGGAAAGCGCACGCGACGCTCGGAAAATTCGAGAAAAGCGCCATCTCTGACTCGCCGCCTAGTAAACACGAACCGTCGAAAAATCGACAGACTGACTATTCACGTGACCCTTTTTTTCCCCTGCCCATAAACTTTATGTTTCCTGTGAAATTTGTGATATTATATGACTTTTATAATAAAATTTTCAATAAATGCTTAAAATACAATATACTATCCGTTATAATGTTGACGGTTTAAGCTGCGGGTATGACTGGAGTATGATTCCGTTTTTAAAATCTACTCAATGATCTCAAATTTGGTATTTAACCATTTGACCAGAAAATAAGAGCTAAAATTTCTTGTTAATGAAAAGAAGATTACAAAAACAGTTTCTATTTATCGATTTCCATACGAATTTTATTATAATCTGACGGCATTGCAATTAATTGTGACAAAATTAAAATTTTTCGTCGACATTTGATACATCAGTATGTGCTAAACGCGTGTTTTAATCTGTCCTCCATTCCCTCTCTTCTTTCTGTGTACATACTATAACTTCATTTATTGATTCAGTTTCATTTGTTAATATGAGCAAGGTGATAACTTCCTCAAGATGCTCTATGGGTGTCAAAATACAACCACCAACGCCACCAAACATCGTTTAAAAAACGGACACGAAAGAAAAAATATATCGAGTAAAATCTTGGAAAATCCCATTCCACCTTCGGAAAATTCATGGAAAAGCGCACTCACGTCCGCTTCCTAGAAATTGTTCAGAGATCTCTCGCTATCTAAAAAACCTAAGCCCCCCCCGCGCGCGTCGCCTCCCCCCATTTGCTACGCCGTCGCGGAAAAGCTCGAGATTTAAAAAGTTTCGCGGCGGGATTTTCCGGCGCAAATGGCCGAGTACAACTTTCGAGATCCATAATGAGGAACCGGTCGTTCGAAAGTTTCAAACTGCCAATATAGGAGAGGGGGGGGGCGAGTCGGGCGCGCGGGAAAATCTTCGTTCGTCTCCGGGCCGCCTTTTCAGGGCTCGCGGAAAACTCGCCCGGAAAATCTCAACTCGATTTGGATACGGAGGGGGGGGGCAATACAATCGAAGCGTGTTCGAACGGAGAGTACGGCGCTGATAAAAGTGAGATATCGATCGGGAAAGGATGACGTAAATACGGAAATTTCGTACTAAGCGATGCGCAATATGCTCGGGTCTCGAATTACACGGTTTTATATTATATAATGCTAGTATAAAGGCATGATTTTAATAACATCGGCTGTGGTTTTGTTAAGAAACGGTAAACGATAAAATGTGAAAACCCGATTGTGTGAACCCGAAATGTGTACCCGATTTGAATATTTAATTGATTAAATGAAAATAGTACATTTTTTATTTGTTTGTGACATATAGGCAAAGCCAATAGTTAGTAAGTAATAAGCATCATATTATAGATGATAAGATTATAGCCGTTATTATAATGACCATAAATACTAAATTCGGAGCTCGCGTTATACCTAGCCGTTCTCGTGTAGCGATTATAGCAGTTATATTTGAACGGCATACAGGCTAAATTGGAACGATATACAAAAAACACACATCTGTCATCGGTGATTATATACATGTATAGGGAATTCAAATATTTTTTCCACTGCGTGGTAATCGACGTATTGCATAAGTCAATAGAGACGCTTTCATAAGCATGATATAATAGACGTTAAGTGTATACGTATAAATACCATATATGTATGAAGAATAACTTTATAGACGCAAAAAAATAATTGTATCGACGCGTCGTTTTAAAGTCGCGAGCATCATCGAACAGACACACAGACGGACACACAAATCCGCTATTATATATAGGGGATGTCCCTTACCGAAATACGACTTGGGCTAGCGCAGTAAGATATAGCCTAGACTGCCGTATTTGCCTAGCAAGGCCTTGTTCTGTAGTGGATAACTACAGGCTGATGATGATGATGATATGGAATATGGTGTCGATTGAAACGATCTAATATTCGTTTACTGATCATATCATATGCCGCTTTATTTCGATAATTCTTGGGAACCGATTTAAATCATTGTCTCAATAAAAAAAATTTCGTTCAAATAAATTATGCATTAAATCATCAGTTTCTGTTTTCAAGGCTGATTGAATACACAACGAAATGATCGAAATCGAACGAACTAGTTGAAAATATATACGAGCGTAACGAAACGTCAAATTCGAATGCATGTGTATAAAGTTCATAACGTTTGAATAATTCATACGAAAATTACGAATTTCTAACGAACTCTCATTACACATAATAATAACATATTAAATTGACGCCTCGACGCCGAGCCGAAACGAAGATGACTCCGCCCGATAATCCCACATCTTCGAATACCATATGTGCGCTCGATCATGATTGTTTCCAAGTCATCATACTTTCTTTGTTTTTTCTATATCCATTCCGTTCAACGCCCTAATCAAAAATTCAATCTTAAACCAAATCACCTAATTAAACAAATTTTCGCCATACTCGAAACGTCGACACGAAAAGTTTGAGATCCGCCGGTCATATCGCAAGTCTCATCTACTATCTTCGACGTATTGTGAACAGTTTGGGAAGCTTAGACCATAATTGCGGCATAGTTCGAACGGCCAGCAGTATTGTGTGGCTCGCGGGAACAATTAATCCGCTCTCCGCGATCACATCACGATCGGACTGGGCCCGATACTAGGCCCCGACAGCTAATTGCAGGCGTTGTCAACCCGGGGCCCTGTTTCTGTACGAAAGCTATTAAGGATCGGGTCGTGCGTGAACGGACCATATTCCACTGCCCACGGGTTGAGAGCCGCAATCTGCCGTTTTGTTATGTGCGTTTGTGTGTTGTGTCGCCTTCTAGTCTGCCAAGATTGCCGCGTTATTTGAGAGAGATTTTCTGTTGAATTTTAGGAAAAATTCAAATTTTTTATTGGTTATTCATTCTATCTATTTTATAAGTGTACTACTTTATTATTATAACCAATTTGAACCAATTAAATCTGTTGAATAATTGATCAAAAATTTTAAAAAGATTTGTAATATAAATGTCTAAGCAAACATGAATATTTATGAATGTTCTAAATTAAGAATCTGCATCTGGTTCTCATACTCATTTGCATAAAATCTTTGTCATTCGACGAACATTTTTCAAGGTTATTATTTTTATTATATAATATAACATCGTTCAAAAATAATGGATTTTGGCAACGAAATTACTAAAGTCACATATACGTGAATCTGTGTCCTATTATACGTACATTAAGTTCGATTTGATATGTAATTAATATAAATTTAATTGCCGACACGACCGTACGTGAAAATGTATTGTGAGAACAAACAAGAGCGGCAAAAAATCCGTCGATTCTAATTGAAACGAGGTTTGAAAACAAATGTAACTTTAATTGGTCGACGTTTTACGTACGGGCACGGACCATAGAAAATTTATTGCCGTACTGAAAACAAAAAAAAGTTTATTCAAACAGTACTTTATTACAATTAGTATTTTTAACGATCGACGAGGATGAGTTCCTGGCGAATCCGGTTTCGTACAAAATCCGGTCAAAACGATTTTTGAATCGTAGCCGGATTTCGAAAGACTCATTTCCGATATCGTTCGTTTACGACACAAATTAATTTCATAATTACACCCCCGTAACGAATAAATGGTACCATATATAAATTTTGATCCGACGACCACCCAATATGTCCGAATAGATAGATTACGACCAGCCTTGCGGCTATCGATCCCTATTTTATTTATTGTTTGATTATTATATAGTGTTATGGCATGTTAGAAAGTCGACTTCCAATACGTCCCGTTAAGTGTGCACTAAAATCGAAAATAATTAATATACCGAAAAATCCTTGTTGAATTGAAAATATACATAATCTTATCTCCACTACGAATATTATATAATTGGGAAAGATGATTTTAATAACATTTCAATGATTCATATAATTTCAATGGTTCACACTCAACATCGTCGATTTCCAACTTCATTGAGCTTTCGCGGCATTATCTCATACTTTTTCGCCAAGTCTTCGCGCTGATGCATATCGGCAATTAGCCCAGTTAAACGGTCGCTCATTCAATTACGCTAATGACCACGTGAATGCGTTTTGTATGCGCTTGTGCAATTAAACGAGTGCATTACACGAGTGCAACGGCGGCGGCGAGCACGCGAGCGCATCTCGTAAATCGACATAACGAGGCGACTTTGTCCCGTCTCGTCCCGTCCCGTTTGCTTCGAAAGGGACACTAATTGTAGCCCCGAGTGGTTGTCCCATATCCTGGAAAATTGTGGTCGGAGGTTCTGCGGTCTGGAGACTGCGTACATGAGCAGGACTGCCGTTATATTGTGATAGATCGATAATTGCGATGGTGCGCTTCTTAAACTCATGTCGGAAAGTGTATTATGATAAATTGATGTGTGGGAAAGCTCGAGTGATCGAATCTCGTTGGATTCTTATTGGGTTGTTGAGGTGTTGTGAGCAATGAACGTGATTTCTCGTTGGATCGTATCAGAAGTTTTATAATGAAATGGCCGTCTTTTGATTTTAATTTGTATTCAATCTCAAAATGTGATGTAATTAGTTTCGTTTAACAATCGCATTCATCGATCAATGTTTAGTTTCGAATCTCTACCGGACCGTTATTTTGAATGATCGAAACGTTTTGCACGAGCTTTATGCACATTCGCGCACTAAGGTCAAAGTTCTTTTCATAACTACAACAATCATCGCAAGATAATTACATATGAAAATTACGAGTACCGCTATAAATTCGCATTTCCTCTCGTATGCATATTTCACGTCGCACTAAAATTATCGAATAAATAAAACGCTAAATCTGCGCCGCTTAAATTGCTACGTTCGACCGCAAAATGACAATTTTTCATTATTATACTTGAGTACACGTATTAATAGGTGGCTCGAGTGCTCGTTACACTTAACACTGTTGCGACCCGGTAAATTATTCACAAATTACACGAGGGGGACACTCGACGGTTATTATCTTTGATAAGGCTTAATCAACCTTTTTCCGAATCAACATCGAGTACTTAACGGGGAAAAATCGTCACGTTCCTAGACAATCAATATTATTAATGTTACATTTTCGTTCGAAACGTCAAAAGCACACTACGATGTTAAATCGATCATTTGTTTGCTGTCAAAATTGGCGCATTGCCCCCATTTGATGAATGCATCTAGCTGCCGGTTGCCGGAGGGTCGAACAGTCTTAACCCTAGAAGAAGTTTTCGATCTGAAAAAAATGCATACAAAAAATAGTACCATTCAAATAAGAAAACGCTAAGTGGCCATACCGTTTCTGGGTTCGTTTTTTTTTTTTGATTGTGCTATATGCTGTAACTTCTCATTTTTCATCGAGAAATCGGGCGCGGGAATGAAAGACAGCTTTTTTTATCTTTCATCTCTTGTACCTGGATGTGAGACAAACCGCTTATTGTCCCCAAATACGGCTAATTCTTTTATATGGTATTGGCTTGATTGAAATCCGATAGTTGTACAACCCTGCCACCCGCTATCTAACAGTGGAAAGAATTATCTGTCAAATCTCTAATGTAAAAATATTCTTTAAAAAGTTGTTATTTGATTTGAAAACTATTCAAGTACACGTCAAACTCGACATTGTATCCCTTTCGTTTAGGAATTATCGATTTTTATCATTCGAGTTTGCGAAAAAGGGAAGATTTTTTTCATTCAAAAAAGAAAAAAAATTGTACTTTTTTTGACGATTGGATCGATCTTCGAAATATGCGCATACTCATTTGTTCACAATGCACAATGGGGACCCGTGTATTTAGATAAGTCCACGAGAATGGGTAAACATTTTCGAAAATAAAATAAATTTCAAAAAAAATAACTAGCAGGTGTTCCCTATTTTGGATCCCTTTTGTTGATGGTTTTTTTGTCTATTTTCGCCTCTATGAAATTCAGATTTTTTGCGAAGGGATCGCGTATTAATTATTCCGGATCATTAGGGGCCACCGTTTTCTGGGAACTTTCCTCTTTTTTATGTCTCAAAGTCCGTCATCGAGAATATATCGAGGTTCTACATTGTCCGTCTTTCGGATGTCGATTCTGAACTTCGATGTCGTCCGAATTCCTTGTTTACATCGGTGCCAAGCCATAAATAAAGGCGGCAAAGGGCCATCGGCAAAAAATTGAAAGAAGTCACCGTTTCGCGACTGAAACCTGCATTTTTTTTTTATTCGATTAAAAAAGTGTAATGTATGATTGTATTATTGAATCGAATCTAATATTTTAAAAATTTTAATATTTATTATTTTTAGTAAAGTAAAACTATTAATCTTATAAATTGTGCTATGATGAAATACCGAGAAATTCAATTCATTAACAAAAAAACTCGTCGAAATTTTCTAATTAGTCACAACTCAGATTCTTATCAACGTTTTCCTCATTAGACTCATCGAGGCGAAAACTGCAAATTAACATCTCGATTGAATCGCAAACATTCACCATTCAAAGAAAAAATCCTCGCGTGATCCTCAAATAAAAAAGTTTTCCCAGAAAGATATAATTTTATCGACTCGCCCGTCTTTTATACGGTTCGATATTTATACCGGCGGCGGACTTTTTCAGTGCCAAGGTCCTCGGCAGATCCTCCTCATTCCTTAGGCCGGAGGATGAGACCCTGGCCTTCCTCCTGGACGTCCTTCCTTGCGTTCGTGTCCTGGCGCGTCCTCCGGTAACTAAATCCCGGCGTGTCCATTCACCGACCGGAAATAGGATCTGACCAATTGCCTCCGCCCAACCGCCCACGATCCCGAGTTTTATACAACCTTTGATCTTCATAGAATTTTCTTCCCGGCCCCCTCCTGCCTCCCCGTTAGCCGTCTCTCCTTTGCCGGATTCGGGAGAAATTTCCCGGTCCATTCATAAAATCCAGGGAATCTCACAAGCTTTATTTTCGGACGTTTTTACCGAACTGCGGACTGTTTACGTTGGCCGAAAAAAATATTTTTTTATACCTTAGGAATGCGCGCCCTTTTATACCAAATAAATAGTATAAATCATAAGAATGAGAAAATACCATTTTGGTTTTTATTAATCTTCGTAAGCGCATTCTTAATTTGAATTAAAAAAAAATATGATAAATTTTGCGCTATTAGTAATGATAATGAAAACAACAATTCGTACCATATGTATTTAATTTCAATCTTTTCATTGTACAATAATATTAAAACATCAATGATTTTTCATTGTAAACACGAAATCTGACGCATCGTTTTCGATATTTATCTATTAATTGCAGTCTCATTATTTTAATAACAGTTGAATGATTATTTTTTTTTTCTTTACAGGTAAATTCGAGTTCAGAGTTTCAACGATCATTGAAAATGTACACACAAAGGCGTATCATTACGATGATGTAAACGTAAGTAAAAAAAATCGTGTATACGTATACTAATCGTAAACCAATAATTACGCTGTGACAGGCTCTTAAAACGATTTCGTCATTATTTTATTATTCTTTAATTACTGGGACCGACCATTTTCCGCTTCATCTATTAAACATAATTATCGATACACATTTGTGTAATTTTAGCATTCGTCGAATTCATAAGCGTGAGCGTCTTTTTCGTTTCATTTTTTTTTTCGTGTCGGATTATAGTCGTATTTTGTCATTGTCCGATGTGAGTTTTAATTTAATTTATAAGGTTGCGCATCCTTCTTATAATAGTGAATAAATTATAAAAATGAGCAGTTGTTCTGAGGTAGTAGCTCGGCCAGGTAAAATATTTTTAGAGATTCCTTTGCATTGTGTCGCTCAGCTTCACAAACACGAACATATCGTGTGTCTCGATTTTTCGAAAAAATATCAGACACCAGCGGACACGTTAATTATTATTTTTTTGATCTTTGATCTGAGGATTAAACCGAAGTTATTTTTCGAAAAAACAGTGATTCGGCTATAATTAACAATACGATTCATTTGAAGTTTTTTTGTTGGTATTATATTTGTTATTTTTCTACCATTCATTAATTTTTTTTGGAATTTACTATGACCAATAAATTGACTTAGCTTCTTTGTGAGATTTTAAAGAAAACAAAAAAAAAATATATATGTATAATCCGAATGAATAAGCCAAGAGAGACGATCGAGCAAGATAATACCGCTTTGAAATATTCCAAACAGTGTACAGTCGTCCCTTTCATTTCGTTGATATTGAAAAAGGACAAACGTCGAACAAATCACTACTTTATTGAGTACGAGCCAGCAACAAGGAACGAATGCATTTTTGTAGTAGCATCTCGTCATAATTTATGAATTTATTTTAAAAGGCGAGGTGAGGCCGGGCGTTTCTTTTTTATATTACCTTTCCCCTTTTTATATATCACGTTTGTCGTCGTTTTTTTACGATTATTTTATTTTATATATGAATTTTTCTTCTTTTTCTCCCGGGCAGTTCCTTTCGGAGGCTTTTCGAAGCTCCTTCATCCACGAGCTGTTTTAATTTGTTACTTTACGAGTCGTCCTTTGTGATGGGCTAAAAGTTTTTAAAGAATCCATTCACGCGCCCGAAGAGAAGGGTCGTCGATAATTTAACAAAACGTTCCCGTATTTATGTGCTATATGTAATTTATAATTAACGCGATGCACCCGGACGACGAACGTGCATTGAAAACGAAACGAAGCCGAATTTATTTATACGTTTCGGAGAACGCGCTTCCACAAAGTCGACGAACAATGCGATGAATAAAAAAACATAACGGTTCTTATTAATTATTGAAGTTTACGGCTGGCGTAATAAAAGTATCGCACAAAAGTGGTGTCTCGTTCAAGGCGAAATCCTTCGGCATTTAACCGGATGCGAGCTCAACATAAAAATGACTCCCCCGCAATTTGACACCTAGAAATTTTTGTGCGCTCACTCTCGTAACGTATCACAATATGATATTATTATATGTATAAAAAGCAGTTTTTATTCAACGCGTAAAAAAATCGAGATTTATAGCGGGTGAGTTTAACCGTTTAACCTTTTCCATACAATAATATAATATGTCTTTTTTTTCTCCGTCCGCTTCCTATGTCGCTTCGTAATTATAATTAATATACATATATATGTGACGTTACGTTTCGAAATTCGAGCGACGCGGCACATCGATCGGAACTACGCATGCCGAAATAAAAATAAATGTTAATAATATTTTCATTGTGTTCTATGGACGCTTGATTATTAATCGAAAAGCCATCATTCATTGTCAATAAAAGTTGCTCATTATTATGGCATTAATATCCGTAGTTTGACGCAACCACGTCGGTAACTACGTAAGATTTTAGATAACCCCACCAACATTGTCGAACGATTTGTGCTTTATACGAAATTATAAGCAAAGCTTTCGCTACGCGAGGGCGCCATACTTTCGAGCTATTATGTAGTAATTTGTACGTAATAACGACGTAGAAATTATTTGTACCGCACCAACACACAAATGTGACGAATTAGATATCGCACGTGCGCGTTTTCAACCCCTTTCATATGGAAATAGAACCTTACGCACCCCGAAACTTTCTAAAAAAAAACAACGTAGATTTCTAAAAGACTCCCTCCGTTAATTATCGTCGATCTGGTTTCGCGACGCACCTACATATTCTGCTCACACTATCCATCATATTCGCTTTCGTGCGTAGATTTATTGCTCATAGAATCGATGTATCGAGCCTCTCCCTCGTTTATTCTCATTCTCGACAATAAATCGTCATTGAATGTGCGGCGCGATTGCAAAAAAGCGCAATTTTCCGACGCACAGTCTCGCTTTAACAGAGCGACAAAGAAAGCTCATCGTCGAGGAAGGACACCCGGTCCAGGACGACCCGCCTACCAGTGCGACAAACGTGGACCTTCGCTTCTCAAACATTGTATTCAACGTCTTTTTAGAAAGCACAACGACGACAATCGATTCATTATACGAAATCAATTTGTAATTATTCGATTTGAATTTTTGGCGTTTAATTGTTGAATATGTTTCGGATGTGCATTGAAAAATCTTGATTTTTTAATATATAAATTGTCGTCGAATCCTCGATTCATATTGAGGATCGTCGATGTGCATATTCGCGTGTGTACGTGCATGCACACCCGAAGAGAATCGGTGCAGTTTGACGACTTTTTGCGTGCACTTTACGTATGCATATGTTTGTGCAAGACGCAAAACGCATCATCGGCCACCGGGGCAATTCCGCCGCGGCGAAAATGAAGTCTTTCTAGTCGCAATTACATTCGTCATTCGATTTTTTACTTTTCTTCAATTTCAATATCATAACGCCGTTCCGTTGCGTTATTATTTTTGTAATGGCAACAGTTCGAACGGTCATTTTGTCTCGCGTACGCGCGATTAGGCAAACCGTTGTCGTGTTTCTGTGTTTTTTTGTCATTACCGCGTTTTTTATGGCTGCCAGTTTTTGTACGGTATCGATTCCGATTTACATTAATTTCGATTCGTGTAATTTTCCCGAGATTGGATTGTTCTCGCTTTTTGTGAGCGCGTTCGCTAATTTTGCATATCGTAAACGTGTAGTTATCGCAGTCAGTGACATCTATGTTCAAGTCGAAAAAAAAAACATATTTGCACGTGCGTCATACTTTTTTCACGTTTTTAATTATTATAATCAATAAAAATTATGGGGTCATAAAATTTTATTATTGCGTTTTTTTTTATTCGGGGAAACAATGTAAAGTGTTAATTAAATCCTGACACATATGACGCACGTTTGTTCGTTCGGTTGAAATCACTAATTTCTCTTTCGTGAATAAATATTGAATCACTGTTGTCGACGACCATTATTACTCGGAAAATAACTTTTATTTATGTTCTAAATTATTGTATTTGCCTTTGAATGATTTATACTTAAAAAAAAAACAGGTCTGAATAATTACAGTCAAGAATCAATTCGAGTAGATTTAATGTTTCAAACGATTTTTTTTATATTTTTCAATCTAAAAATATTCTATGTAAAATATTTGTTCTTTGTGATTCTGAATTTAATGAAAAAAAAAGTATTATTCACATTAACGTCGCAAATTATTTTTGCGCAATCTCGGAATTTCGTTCGGATCAACCGACACTTTTACCTCCTTCATACACGAAAAAAAATATATACATAATAAATATAGCGATTATCGTATCGTCTTCTCGGTCGGAGCAAAGCTTCCCTCCGGGTGTGGCTTATTTGCATATCTCATTGTGATTGTTCGGTAAAATCCGCGCTTGCTCGCCACGTGGGCGTTCGCAGGGGATTACGACCGCTCTCGCCGCTATTTTCATTAACTTTATTGTTATTGTCCGAAGCATAGATATACTAGCTGGTAGTTGCTTTGCCGCAGTCGCCATAGGACACGACGAAACGTGCGAAATTGCCGATCTCCACGTGTATTTCGGACGCGACGTAAAAATGATATACGCGAACTGCGCGGCATTAACGATGCCCCATGTACGCTTTCGCACTTTGTTGTTTGTGCTCGGCTGAATTTAGATCGTTGTTATAAAACGGTCGGTATTGTTGTTCGCTCTATTATTATTTGAGATATTTACGCTTTCTAATTTACGTCGATGGGCGAGTGTGTGTATATCTCGAATTTATGTTTCCCCCGCGCGCGCGTCGTCCTTATTAGGAACTAAATGAAATCGCCGGCGTAGGTTTCAGAGTGTACGTATAAAATGCGCGAATTAATGAGCGCATATAAATTTTAATGGATCGATACGAAATTGAGAAATCTAGTTAGTGTCTGGCGTGTGTGTGTGCGCGATCGAGTTTCTTCTGGCGAGCGAGTTTTCTACTCAGAAGAGGCACTTTTCAAAATCGAATTATGGAATTCCCGCTTAAATTATGAGTATAAAATTGTAAATGTAATTCCAATATGCTTCATTACGTAGTGTTTTTATAGTGAGTTTTAATTTAATTCAGAAAACATGTCGATACTCAACAAACGGGCTCGTTGCATTGATTATTGTAATTATGGAATAGTTTTCGATAACGATGATTTTTTTTTAACATTCTTTAAAACGTTCATATTGTCGATATTTCGATTTCACGAAAATTTGCGAAATAAATTTCGCACAAACGAGTCGCGAACGGTCAATTCAAAAGCTCTCGTCCGGAGACAATTTAAAAGACGCGCACGTCTCGAAATATATGGGGCGCACTAAATGTGTCACACGATAAATTAATTTTATTGATTTCCAATATTCAAATGAGCATTTTAGAATCGTTTAATTCGCCGTACGTGTACGTGTACGTGTAAGCAATCGGTCGCATTGGCTAGTAATTGATAGCCATTAAGGGGCGCCCGTGATTGTTTGTCGGAGTGTTCCAATATTAAACAATTAGAATTGACAGACCCATTGCCGGCCATTTAACGAATCAAGGACATCATTTGTGCGCGCAGATTTATGGCTTTTTCGCCTCCGAACACATGCGAAGGTTTCGTGCATTGTATGCAACTGCGGATGACGTGTGCTGAAAACGCACCCAGAGGTCGTCTCGTCCTCGGGCCATCGAAACATGATAAAGTCCGAGTCATCACGAATCGGGGCCCCCATTAAAAGTCGAGTCCCGGCCGTAAATTAAACGGGCATATTTCATACGTGCTGCTCTTTGGGAGTGTGTATACGAAGAATCACGAACGAAAATCGACCGGACGAGTCACAATTATCGCCTAATCGTAACGACCATTGTAAAAAGGATGATGATGGATAATTACGGACGATCGCTTTTTAGCCGCCGGGGACGCTGATTAGATGCAACATGATGATTTTTCTGCTACACCATAAAAATCTTTCATAACCGCTCGTTTTGGACGACTTTTATTTTTGTTTTCGTATCGAATCGTTATTGAGCCCATCTATTCGGTTTGATTATGGTCGATTCTCGAGAGTGATTTCTTGCTTTCAAAATATCATATTTCCTCGATGGGTATAAGTCAGGACACGATTTTGTATAGAATGCAGCTC
Source organism: Hydropsyche betteni (assembly GCA_028571205.2). Classification (NCBI taxonomy): domain Eukaryota; kingdom Metazoa; phylum Arthropoda; class Insecta; order Trichoptera; family Hydropsychidae; genus Hydropsyche; species Hydropsyche betteni. The sequence goes on along the minus strand of JAOXNN020000072.1, from coordinate 1,247,084 downwards.
GTTACACAAATTGGCTGGACGATAGATATGTACAATGTTGCAAAAACGGTTTCCAATACACAATCGAGTAAATAATGCGAATTTGCATTCTTATTGATGGGTTTTCCGCATGTCGAGCACAATCAGTGTTAGTTTCAAACGACAATTATCGTGATTGTCGTCACAGAGTGGTCGTGACACATTTTCAGCTTCTGAATTAGGGTCATGTCTGATTAATTCAGAAGAGACAGTTTAACAAATGTACAATCGTACCTCCGCCTCTCGTTGCCACTGATCCATCCCATCCCCACTGCTGCCTTTTTGCGGCTAACGTCAATTATTAAAATTGATCGATGACGCACGCGGCCGTTAATTAACGCCAATTTGAATTTCAAATTCGGCAACAGATCGATTCGGTAGTCGGAATTTAAATTGCAGCGTTTAAGTGTACTAATTTTAATTAAAACGATCCCCTCCTCTTCGTTTTTGGTACGAACGCGCAATGAGCACAGATTGCTGAAATTTGCCTTAACTTCTCAATATAATTTGCATCTATTTTTTTAGTACACTTACATTCTTTCAATTTAACATGATACTTTTCAAATTTGATTCGTTCATTACATTGAACTCGTCTCATATTAATATCACTTTTTGTTGAATTTAATTCTAGCGTGTTGTTGAGCTTGAGTATGTGAAACGATATAGTTATTTACGAATGTACGTATTTAAGTTCTAATTTACATATTTAATACGTATATGATTAAATATCGGACGAAATTTTCGTATCGTGAAGGGTTAAATGAGACAAAGCAATTTTTATCATAATCGCCGCATTAATTCGAAAATAATCATAGTTCAGACGTAATTTGTGACGAAAACAGTAATAATAAAAAGATTCGAAACGAGAACACGATCAAAAGCGTCTTTGATATGTCCGATATTATAGTTCTATATATGAGAGAACGGTTCGTCTAAATTTGCATATGTAATTCAAACGCCCAAAAGCCAACTCCAATCAAAAAACAATTTAGATTCGGCCACATTCACGCACACTTACCCTTACAAACGTTTCCTCGGGATTTTTTCCATATGCGAAAACACGCAAATTATACAATAGAAATTCCTCGATCGAAGCCGCATACATATGCGCATATAAGCTCGGATATAAAACGCACCGACGAGTTGTTAATAAGAGAGACGCAAACGATCCAAACATCGCACTCTCGAGTGGTCCTAAAATCGTTATCTGTCACCCCGACTTATTTTAATGACGCCGTAAAGTAAATCACGAGATGTTTTCTTATTTTGAATTCGACAAATTGGCGGGACGGCCTTAACGCCTCGCGGACGAGTTTATTCTCCCGATGCGCTTTTTTCCGAACCGGTAATTTCTGCGAAAAAACGCTACAATCGACAGTTTTGAACATTAAATCGCACCAATTCAAGGATCGCATTATCATAAATATTTAATTTTATATTTGTTTTAATATTCATGTTCGTTTTATACCTCCGTAATAAATTGGTCGATTAACGACGCGATAATGGCGGTATGCACTCAATTTTTGACAAATTTTAAGTTTGTTTTTTGTTGAATCAACGATATGGTATCTATTCGATTCAAAATATACACATACTGAGTCATATTTATTTAGTTAGATAATTAGTGATAAAATATTACGTTTCTCAAAGGCGGACCTCACACGAAACTACACACTTAACAGGAGAACGGAGTAATTCATTACATATTTAAATTAGGTAGCTAATTTTCACGACATACCATAAATTGAACGTACACGATGTGACACATTTTACAATATCGGAAAACACGGCCGAATTATATCGACGATTTTGAATCGCGAAGGTTAGAACAATTATGCGGCCGAAGAAAAGCCTGTCTCGCCAATTAGCACGTTCGAAAATGCGCGGTTTTTATCCATTTTTTTTTATCGTGTTCCGCATCGATCGTCTAATAAATTATCGAAACGGACTTGTGTGATCGAACGTCGAGCATGTAAAATATATTTTTTTTCTCGACTATAGACACACACATGGACGTATAATTAAATATGTGTATATGTTTAATTCTCGTTTCGGAACGGACACGGCCCGTAGGTCTTCGTCTCGATCGGCCCCAATCAAAGTAATTACATAAATCAAGTCGAATATTCGTCGAGTCCATATTGATCGGCCACAGGCTGCACGCGGCCCATCAATCTGAAGCCCTGCACCATTATCGAAATATGCCAGAGGTTCTCACACTTTTTCGAACGTCCACACTGCGAAGATTCTATGAATCAATCAAATTTTTAACAATTCCAACGTAAATTTACTGAAAGAAAGTTGTAGGTTGATCGAGTATCCTCATTGCGTCACTTACCGCGAATAAAAATGATCGATATCACAGAAATTTGAAATCCCTCGATAAATATGAAAGCGTCCGTCTCTGGCACGTCTTCGACTTTTTTAAACAAAAATCGTGATTTCTCAATCTGCGATCAGATTTTTCGCACTGGCGTCGATTGCGTAAACCGCGATTGTTATATCTGATATTATTTTTTTTTATCCTTATTATTTTCCCGTATTGTTACGGCAAAATAGTATGAAGGGGGAGTCGGATCGGCGATCGCGTTTTGAAAGATCAATGATCAGTCATATTTGACGTTTTGATTGGCGATCCATAACCGCGGCCATTATGGGTAATAATTGTGGGTTTGGACGACCCGAAAAGTGTGAGAAGCGTATATATGCCACGTTTTAATTACGGGCCGCGGGCTGTTTTAATTTTTGTTTTATTCACGTTCGTTTTTATCGGTAAGAGCGCTCTCGTTGTGATAACGCGCTCATGAAAAAAATAAATCACGCGCGAGCTTTTACGGGTAGGTTCGCGCTTTCGAATCATAACTCACCCGGTTATATACGATGCGTCCGGAGATAATCGTCCGTCGACAATTACAGGTCGAATTTATTCGATTCGCACGACAATAGTGTGTGGTGGTCGTTTGTATAAATCATGGTCTAATACGCTTGAACGTCCCACGCTCACTTTTCGAAAATTGACGCGTGGGAGTGTCACACTTGAAGCACCCCGTCACAGTCCAAACGCGAGACGGCCTAATCGGCGGCGATTAGAGCGTGATTAATTTTCCGATCCCTCATTATGCAACGAAATTGTTTTAATACGCCGCAAATTACACTTCTCGGAAACGCAATTAGGTCCTATATACCCCCCGATGGAGGTTTCGATCTTCTACTACCTTATATAACGCTAAATCCGTCCCGCTTTCGTTTTACAACATAGTGGCGTTTTTTTGTCGTCGTCATAATTTTGTTTTATCTCCCGATCGGCCAACGCGCTCCCTTTATGACTGATTATTATGTAGCATTAAATAATTAAGTTTCGGGTTTTGTAATTAAGCTTTTTTTTACGTCGCGTTTTAATTTTGTGTGTGTGTTCCACGAATCGGTGTGAATATCGTGTCTTTTTGGACACGCGAAGTTTTATATCGACCTTTTAATCTCGTATACGTTTTTATTTTAATTATATATCGCTTTTTTTGTGTTTTGTTCGAGGTTGAAATATCCGAGCAGCCATCCTCGTTCGTGACAAACCGATTCACGCGTTCACAATTAAATACCGATACCCGATGACCCGTTCGTAACGAGATACAAATTGTTCGCAGCATCGCGGCTTCGTATAACTGGACTATACCACCAGAAAAACATCATAAAAAACAACGATTTTCAATTCGACCATAACCTCAACCTCTATAATGAATCGATTCAAAACAGAATCTTTCAATAATCGGATCGGAAAGATGGATTTTGCGGCGCCGCAACAGCATGCGAAAACTCAACAGTCACCGTCCTTCCAATTAAGATTAATCATTTTAAGCTACTTCTTTTTTTCGCTGCGGTTCGACAACAATTCATCTTTCGAGTCTTGAGGTGCATGTGTGCACCTTTTCTAATCGTTTTTTTTTATATAATATTTGTCGGATCGTTAATTATCATGTGACTGGACAAGTTTTCGATGATCTTTCCGCGAGCCAAATTTCACGTTATAATATTTACACGAATCGCGAACGTTTGATCTTTTATATCTAATGAAAAAATCGGCACTTCTATTATGTATGATGTCGGCAAAATCGCCGTTGCTTTTTCAACACTTCGTGCGATTCTCATTTTTTTCGGCGGGCCGATTAACGATTATTATATCTTAAACGTGAGCCGTTCTGTTTGCGTAAATGCTTCGATTCGTTTCGACTTTTTCAACTTTCAGCGTTTTCCGTATATGACACGACACCCCGTAAATATCGTCCCATAAATACAGCCGATGAACGAACTTGCAATAAATCGCTTTTTTATCGTAAAAGACCGAAAAAAAGCGTTTAAATCGTTGAAATAGCATCGGTTTAGAGACGTCGGTGTCTGGTCCGGTTCGAATCCAGTTTTAAGGGATTATTAGATGTCGTGTGTTCGTTTTGTGCTAACAGCGATACCGCACGCAAACATATTTATGTGAGAAAAATGCAAATTAATTGCATACATTGTTAATATTATCGTTTTGTATTAGTATTTCGTCCCGTCGAGAACTCTTACGTTTTTTTTTATTATTGTTTATAATGCTTGTCATAAATTTTTAAAGCGGAAGTCGGGAGGTTAATTTGATAGGTCGTAAATTGTGGTCGAGTATTCCATCGCATTTTCTCGTATCATAAATGTGTAATAGAGACGGTTACTCAAATTTTTTTTCGCACACATCAAGGAAAATTTATGCTACCGATGACGTATTTACCATGTTTGGACACCAATTAATACAATGCAAACTCCAAACCAAAGATCGAACATCAACCGAAAGTCCGACTCCAAACAAGGTTCATTGCTAAGGTCACACATTCGAGCAATTTCGAAAAATTTCAATAATTCACCGAGCGGCACGTAGCGCACGTACAATATTTATAATGTGAGATTTTATTATAAGGTGGGCATTGATTATTGATGTATTTTTCGGACATCGATAGGCGCTCGTGTGCGGCCAATCACGCCTCATGAGAAATGCCGAGGAAAAGAAATATTTTGAAGGCGATGTTGTGTTCCTTAACCCCATCACCCGAGCCGCATGTGATAATTACGTTTAATTCGGACTAACGACGCCTCATACAGCCTCCGCGTCACGCTTCGCTCACGGACCGGGCTCGTTATGGCCATCCTCGAAATCGAGGGCTGTCCAAATTTAAATCGATAAATATTGATTCACACGCCGAACTCGATGATCAATTGAATAAATTTTAGAAAAAAAAAAACAATGGATAATATTGATAAAAACGATTGTTTGTTTGATCCCGTTAGAAATTTTTCATAAAATTCTCTCGAGTGTTGTTTGTCATTGTCACACTTTTTATTGTATAAACAAAAAAAATTGATTTTTTGTGTGGTTTCGTTCGAATTTGACAACCCTGTTGCGGTCTCCTTCGTCGAGCAACGCCGACACGACCGCGCTCCTTCATCTCTCATACTTTGTGATTAATATTTGATCTTTCATTCCGATTCCCACGTAGCGGTCGTAAGTTTTACTTTTTATTTATTTTCGTTATTATTATTTTATTTTATTAAACATTATTATTGTTCACTCGGCGATTCGGATTATCATCGGCGGCGTTCGTTGCGCTTTCTATCCTTGTTCGCGACTTAGCGAGCTCTTCTCTCGTTTTTTGTTTTATTTGCACTACGCGCGTATCATTTTTTTTTTCGCTTTTAATTTTCGATTCCACGTTTATGCTCGTTCTTTTTTAGCAAGTCGTGTTATTCGTGCGAGTAATTATCGTACTCGAACGAGCGTTGCGGCCGTGTTATTATATCATAACCGTTTGCTCGAAATTACCGACGAATAATTAAGCCTTCGACGTGTGTATACAAAACGCACTGTGCAATCGATGCGAGAACCCCGGCAAGTGTTCGTGTCTAATTTTTATTTTTCGTTTCGTTGCTTACTTTTTTCGTCTCGTTCGAACGTGTCTAATTTTTTCTTTATTTAATTATCGCCGACTTGACAGCCGCAGACAAGACTGACCGTACTGTATATCGAGTAATTAACCCGTTGCGGAACGGTAACTGATTCCCATTTTTTTCCGACTAATCTCAAACTAGCACTCTACATTTTTTTTGACACAAAATTTCGTAATCATATATTTTATGTGCTAATAATTTTCATTTTTTAATCAAATTACCTTTCTAGCTACTATTTAATTTTTAAATTCGAAGCTTAAAAACCATTGTTCATCGATGCGACAAAAGCGATTCTTCAAATTTTCGGCTTCGATTGAAAATTCGTCGTCGGAAAAGCGTTTCAGTTGGTCCGGTTTAAAAACGCGTCGACCCGTATAACGCGATTAATTATACAATTAACCCGCCGATCAATCGTTCGTTTAACCGCGTTTAACATAAATTAAACCGATTTGTAAGCGGAGGCTGACCGCCGTGAGAAAATATCGCTTTGCGGGCAAATGTAAACTAAATGGAAATTGCTCATTACCGAGGCGATCTGCATAGTCGTTTTTGTTGTGCCGCATACACTATGAATACAAATAAACTTGCATTTCGCTTGTGCAAATAGATCCGATTGTTTGTTTTATATTGACCGTTATGATTCGATTTTTGCCCAGAATGCGTTTCGAAAATGAATTTTCACATTGCACAAGTCGATCGTGCTCTCGAGCGAATTGCACGACTTGTCAACGCGAATCGCTTTTCTTTCCCGTATGCACGCAAATAAAATGTAATGTACTCGATCCTGTAAAAAAGACATGGTAATAGTGCTGCTTTGCAATACTGAGGTCCTTGATTGAGTGATTTGTGTGACAGTTGCAATTTGCTCACAAATTCCACAGATCGATTTCAATGGCAAATTGCGCTTAAGAATATTTATATTTCTTTAAATTATTTTCAATTTATTTTTAAGCAATTTACAATTTTGACTCATTTAAATGATATTCAATTTCGTCCCAATGTTACAAACAGTAACTAATTACCCGAAGGGATCATTTAATCTATCTCGGTATACACAGTGCATCCCTAAGGTTCTTCGCCTTTCATTATTTGCAAATTATGTGGGTGTTATGTATGTAAGAATCGCGAATAAAGGAATACTGATACGGCCAATTATATCCATCGACGTTTTCTCACGCTCGAACGGAGAGAGCTCGCTTATATATGTTTACCCAACATTTCATCTGTGTATATGCATACGAATGCATTCGAAATGCACATATTTATAATTTTATACACATATAAAATTTGACTTATTATAAAAAAGTGTGTTTCCTTCACACAATTCTGTGTAATCGATAAATTTTCTACCTTCGTTTCTGTTAATTTACACACCACTTCGTCGTACAACTCAATTAACGAAAGGTGTATTTGTTTCGTTTTAGTTTGTTTTTTAGGTAACGCCGAGCTTTCGGTGCGTCTTGAATTTACGTTGTGAGATTCAAAATTTACGATTTAGATGTGGACGATGTGATTCTACAGCCGGTCATGACATTCATTATGGACTCGTTTCGAACGAGCTTCACAATTATTTTACAAAATAAAATATCAATCCAAATTATTTTCTTAACATCGCTCGATAGATGTCTCGAGGAGAATAATATGAAACACAACTGATTGAAACGATGCCGGTATTTATACGACTCGAACAAGATGGTTCAGTAGAGATCGAAGGGCACAACTTTACGATATCGTGACGAGCCCTTGACGCGGGGTAGCGGCACGACGTCGGCCCTTTTGTCCCTTACAGAATATTCTCGATACACCGGAGATAAGAGAGCGAGGAGCATGTGACAAATTTACGTGTGTGCCCGTCGGAAGATCCCAGAAATCCCGGGCCGAGTGCACCGAAAGAAGTGCCCGAAGTGAAGGCGCAACCGACAAAAAAGTCGTCGATCTCCAATTTATTTAAGGTGCGCTTTTATATTGGCACTCGCTGATTTATCGCGAAATTCCTCAAAACAGGCTCGACCGCTCGAAAGTCAATCCGTCTTGAATGTTCATCTGTTCTTGTGCCCTTATGTTTCGAAAATTTTGCTATTGGAAAAAAATTGCGAATGACAATAGTATGTTCCAAATACGTGATAGTTTACCTGATTGTGAGTCAGATTAAAATTACCGTTGAATTGCGTTTTTCCTAGAAAAATTCTGAAAGATTTTATTGTTTCATGCGCGAATTTGAAAGACGTTAACGGTTTCTCACCTGAGTAAATATACTTCCTATAAATGAAACGATTTGTTATAACTAACGTGACAATTCATTGATTGTTCCTATGGTATAAATTTTTCCTTGTAAAAAAAATAATAATCTTTCAATTGATGTCTCTATTAGATTTCAGACGCCATATTATAATAAAGTGCGCTGTAATCAATATGTAAACATGCATTAAAAATATGAAATTTCCTATATATATACCTACTCGTATATCGTTGTTATCCCAATTTTTAAACATTTATGCACCGAAAATTAAAGTATTATTAGTTTTAAATCTATCTAAAATTCTAATTACTATTTCTTTTATAATTGATAATTTATTTTTCTTTTTTTTTTCGTGTCCAGTTTTTATCCGATGTTTGTTGGTATTGGCGGAATTCTTTCGGTACTCAAAGAGCACCTTGAGAAGGTACCACCTTTCTCATAGCAACAACTGAAACTGAAACGACAACTGAAGTGTTAGGATGTATAATACATAGCACATTCTGGGGTACCTACCGAACGCCGACGACCAATTTTAATTATTGTCACAATCAATCAAAACGCCTGCAGCACATTATATTATAATTTATATGGCGATCGATCGATCGATAGGGCTTGTAATAGAAATAATTTTTTGGAATCGTCTCATTAACGAGAGATTTAACTCTTATTTTCTGGTCAAATGGTAAAATACCAAATTTGTTAGAGTAGATGTTAAAAAATTTTTCATATAAAAATTTATGTATAAATTATCTAAAAGTATCTATAATATAATATTTCCACTAAAACAGAACATTTCCCGATGCATTCGAGTTTTCGATCAATCGAACAATACACGGTCAAACCTCAATGAACCGCTTCGTTCTTTTCATCGAAGTTTCTATTGTTCCCGATCGATATTCAGATCGTGTGACGTCGGCTCGTACTTAACATAATACAAATCATTCATTGCGGCGTACATTAATGGACATGTATGTACAGAATTACATACACACATGGGGATGATTAGGCGTTCGCATGTCGCGCTCATTATCGCTAAAACGTGCTCTGTAATTGGCGTACACCGTAGTTAATTCCCATAGATCGCACAATGACGAAGCCGGATCGATCATTGTTGATCGATAACTATTGTCTGTCGGTTAATTTGTCGACATCATCGGACCAATGTTAAAATTCGGAGCGAAACAAACCCAGCGAATTTCCCATCGCGTACACAATGGGTCATCCACCCACTAAAAGCGTACCACTTTCTATGGATAAATTAGTTTTTTTTTCATACTCTAATTAAATTCAATTATTAGATTGGGTCTTTAGATTTGATTCGACTATAAATAGGTATGTGCATTCGATGTTTTTAACGTTTTGCTTTTGTGTTCGTGAGTGAATGTTAATTACGGAATGGGTTGTCGAAACATCTTTGAACTCAAAAATATGTTTGACATATTAATATCATCTAGAGAGAAAACACGTTTAGTAAATTTTTTGTATAAAAGCATCAAATATTTATTTAAGATATAAATTACGTTATTTCATACTAAATGTTATGAGTCGAGCTCATTAGCGTATTTGCTCGTTTGTAAAGTAAGGATGTAACAAATGTTATTTTTCGCATATTTTTATTTCATTTCATTTAACGTGACTATTTAAATTTGAGCGGCAAACATCTAAACGGTCCTGTACAATTTTATCATATTACCGAATACATTTTTTTCTCTTATACGGAAAAGCTCTAACGAGCCTAATGAAAATCAGTCAAAGGCTATGTCGAAAAACGAGGTACGCAAACATTCGTGTGTTGCCAATCAACCGTTCCTCAATTAAATATAGAAACATGTTGAATTTTCGCACGTAAATCACTCGACGATTTTCAGTGCATCATAGATCGCGAAGTGCGCTTTACACGCATTCAAAAAAATAGTTGATTTGAATGAGCGATTATTGTGGGCGTAACTGCGGACTTCCTGTGCGACCATGTGAACTGTCATTCTTTCGGCTTGTATGTGTGTACTGTGTTTTGTAATCGGACAACACTTGGTATACAGGTATACGCGAGCTTCATTGTTGTGTATGCGCAATCGAAATTAGACAAATTGCTGTCTAATTAAAATAATTATATCCGATTACGAGTGTCGAAATATTCACGTTAAAAAAATCGGAAAAATAATTGCGAAGTTTTTCTTCACACACGTATTTCGATCATTTCTGTGTGTGTTGATTGATGCTAATAAACGAAATAAATTATTACGAAGGACAGCTGCCGTTAATCAATGGACATTTGTTGGTGCGCGTTTGTCACCAAACGGCGCCATTTTACAATGCGAAAATATTTACAAAACCAAAGCACTTTAGATTATATACTTTTAATGAAAGAAATGCATTCATCTTCATAAAAAACGTTCAAAAACGATAAAAAAATTCACATGAACTATTCGCAAAATCAATTTTGTAGATAAGCTCGATGGATAATATCATTAAATATTTATTTCCCGTTTACTAAGTCGCGCTTTGTGCGAGTTGCTCGTCATTTAGACGTCACAGTGGCGTCGTAACATAATGGGTCGAATCGTTCGTGGCTTTAATTGAAAAAACGCTCGATCTCATTTAGACGATGCCACGTTTGAGCGTCGATTATGTTGTTTATCGGAGAATATCTGCTTTCGTTAATAAATTAATTTTCGTCATCGTAACGACAGTGATTAATGTCGCGAATAACAACCGACCATAATGGTAGAGCAATTAGCGATAGAATCTTCGACGTGCTTTTTTTCGTACTGTAACATTTTCGTATCGTCGACCGATTCGGCGTCGATGATTGATCAGTCGTTAATATGCAACACCGAAATATAATTAATATTTTTTTGTGTTGACTTGTATCAAAATTGAAAATTTTATTTATGAATCTGTATAAAAGCTAATTGAATTGTGTTCGATTGAAATATACATTACTAACAATCGTATAATTTTATTTTGATATGATGAAAATCTATTTTCGATAGCAACACGTGAAATTTTCGGTTGTAAACAATTACTCTCTAATATAATTTTGTACAAGAATTAGTCACGGTATATAAAGATATTTAACAATGAAACACATTAAGTTACGGACAATTTTTTTCACGTTATTATTTCTGTTTCGCAACGTTTTGTCATTATATTTTAATACGTTTTCGTGCAATAAGAAAAAGAAATGCACTGACGATCGAGCGACGTCGACGACGACGTGAAAAAACCTAAATAAAAAGAAAACAAGAAATGTTTTAAGGTACATTAAGTAATAAATATAATTTGTTTTCGTTGCAATATTATTATGTTTCAAAGCATTAAGTAGAGCATGAAATGAGAAATTCTGTATCAAGAGCGATTGTTAAGGCATCTTTGTTATGAACCTCGGAAGTCTCCGGCATACCTGTCTTTCTATCAAATTTAATATTTTATTACATTTTCGAAAAATCCTTAAATCGGATATAAACCGGATCGAATACGTCGTGAATATTTTCGTCAAACTCATTCGATCGGTACGTATTTATCTCTGTTGCTATTCGCTCAATAATGAATCGTGCGTAACTCGATTCGAAAAGGTGTCTTTCAAATTGTAATAAGCTCAATGGATACGCACTGTATTTCGAGTTAATGGAGTTTTTTTTCAGCGTTCGAATGCTTTTATTTCTTTTTTTTTCGTATTTATTCACTGTTAATACTTTTATTCTCGATTCGAATCCGAGTCTGGACACCGTGGCCCAATCGTCATGTTTCCCGCATAATCGGTCACGTTTTCGCCGGTTTGCTACCCATAGCCGATTTCCTTTGTTCCGATCATTGCACGAATAATATTGAAATGCTTCATGTTCGTTGTATACGTGTAATATAGCGGCTGAAAAAAAAATGAATAAATTACTTTTTCTCAACGAGTGAAAAAAGCTCAAATCGATCGACAGCGTCGTTGTTAGATAAGTGATCTGTGAAATCGAAAAATTTTCTCCGATCGTTTCGATCGTATTTAATTTCATCAAAGCTAAATTTCGTTCGATGTACGACAGGATTTATTCGTTGTTTTGTAGTATATGCGACAAAATAATATATAATGCAACAAGAATTAAAAAAAGACCCCTCGAACACGGCTCACGGTGAAAATAAATAACAATATTGAAATGAAAGACCGGTTTTCTTCCGATAAAACAATGGCATCAGATTCCATAAGGTTGCCAGTACTTATACACATAAATAAGAACGCGTATGCAAAATCATTTTTTACATCGATTTTTACACTCGATTAAATCGACGCGCGCAGTGAAAAATGTACGTTTACATACATACCCACAGAACAATACAGAAATATATCGAAATGTCATTTTTTCTATCGATAAAAAACGAGTCGGACGAAAAAAGAACAGTAATTCGGTAATATGATAGCTTTTACGTCGCGTCCAAAACAATGGAAGAAAAAAGGTTGGACTTGCGTGTCGGTGACCGGTTTTCGCGGTTGTAACACGTCTTGTGACACTTCCCCAAATCGTGTGTCGATCTATTTTGATCGCCACATCGAATTTAATTATGATAAGGGGAAACAAGATGGATGCGACCGACCCGAAAGATGAAGGATGCCCGGCTACTTGGGTAGCCTTACAATGAATGATCCCGTGTTAAAAAAGTGTCTTAACCACATTATCCGTTTGTCAGCGTGAAGTGCGCTCGCCAGCGAAGGAATCCCGTTCCGATATCGGATATCTCATTTTTTTCACCCAATAACACCGTTTATACACCCACACTTCTTGTGGACTGAGTTTGTCGAGAAGATTCTTCGGTCTATAAGAGCCGAATCTTACTTTTTCGGTTGTTCTCGATTTTAGCGCAATAGCAACTTTGAAGAGAGCAAAAAACCTACCCTAACGTATTTAGGATCAGAGTTTACGTCACAAAGGTGAACTCTAACGAGTACTTAAAAAAGGGGCGAAAATGAAAAGCGAAGTTCGCTTTATGATCGCGCCAAAGTACCCGATACATTATCGGCCGAGTAAAATGATTAATTTTAACTGAATTCAATTGTTGCATTTAGTCTATCGCGTTTCGATTCATCGTGAAAGGGCAGGGGTGATCTTTTTGGATGCTGCAAAAAGAGGCATTGTAACATTTTTTTTTTAAGTCGACACATGAATTAGTTACTGAACGGGGCGATATATATCTCACCGCCATAAATCCGCGCATTCAACTGTGCGACTTGTCACGCGAAATTATGGTTTACTAGTATATAGGCCCGATTTTAATAACATCGGTTATGTATTGATAACCATACTATTACGCAATAAAATAAAAATTAAATATATCTATGCAAAATTATGTTATAACCGTGCTCTTGCGAAATGTTTCCAGAATATAAGATTATAGTATGTAGGCCCGATGTTAATAACATCGGGACGTGTATGTGTTTA
>JAOXNN020000072.1:1207297-1232499 GCA_028571205.2 Hydropsyche betteni | reverse complement strand
TTGTTTTGGGTTGTAGTGCGCCCATAAACCATATGGGCGCACTTCAGCCTAAAGCGATGTGTTCCATTGTGGATCGCGCCGCGGCTAGCCGCCTGTGGGCGCCCGGCCTTAAAGTCGCGAGCGTCATCGACACACACGGTCACACGGACAGACAGACAGATAACCGCTATTATATATGTAAGATGATATAAAGAAGTCGCGAAATCGTGCGAAAAAGACTTTTTTTTTATATGGGATGTGTACGAAATGAAATAAAAAAAGAATTTTGACCGTTTCAGGGAGGGATGTGATGCCGGCCGGTAGCAGGCGCCATGCCGAGCCCGCTGCTGCCCGCGGGCGGCCAGGAGTCGAGTAGCGGCGCGCGTCGGCGCAAGCGCAAGCGCGACGACCCGCAGACGTCAGCACCGGCTGGAGACGAGGACGACGACGACGACATGAGCCCCGAAGAAGAGGCGGGCGCGTCGCCGCCGCGCGCCGCCCTCGCCGCCCCCCGACACACGCCCACCAGGACGCACGACCACGACGACCGCAGCCTGTCCTCGGACGTCGAACGCTTCGACGGCAAGATCGTCTACAACCCCGACGGCTCCGCGTACATCATCGAGGAGTCCGAGCTCTCCGACGAAGAAGCCAGCCTCGGAGCCCTGCCGCGGCTGCTCGGCGACGGCTGCATCGTGGACGGGCGCGGAGTCGCCGGAGACTCCGCCCGCGAGTTCCCCGCCATCGCCAGCGCCGTGTACGTGTCCCGACACCAACTCTACGGGGCCCTCTGCGCGCTGGGCGCTCCGCCCCGGGCCCCCGACCCCCCCGCCGTGCACACCTACCGCGTGTTCAGCTTCCGCGACAAGACGCGGCCCGCGCCCAACCACGACCGCTTCCAGGCGCGCGACTGCCTCAGCGTGCCCGTCAAGCCCATCCTCATGTGCTTCGTGTGCAAGCTGAGCTTCGGGTACGCCAAGTCGTTCATCGCGCACGCTCAGACTGACCACGGGCTGTCGCTGTTGGACAGCGAAAAGGACGTCCTCGGACGCAAAAACTCCTCGGCGATCATCCAGTGCGTCGGCAAAGACAAAGAGCCGCTGGTGTCGTTCTTGGAGCCCGCGGGGCCGGCGGGGGCAGTCACCACCCCGTCGCTGCCGCCCGGTCCCGCCGACGTAACGGAAGTTCCTAATTCTTTAATGAATAAACAGACAGACTCTAACGCTAGTGATAGTAATAATGATAGTTTACTCGATAACGGTTCCTGCGAGAGACGCGAAGAGAGCGAGAGCGGAGGCGGGGGAGGCATCGGCGGCGACAGGGGGAGCGGAAGCGGCGGCTGGGGGGACCCGCCCCACTCGCTCATCACCGTGCAGAACCCCCAGGCCATCAACGCGTCCGTCCAGGGGCGCAGCCCTAGCTCGCCCGCCACCCCGCTGCCGCCCGGACTGTCCGGCATGCCGACGATGGCCACGCCGCCTGCCTTCCTCTCGGGCACCACCATCGGCGTATGCCCCGACCATCTGCAGGGCCGGCCCTCGGCCGCTGACTGCCCCAAGTGCGAGCTCATCCTCGCCTCGAGTCGGATGGGCGGACCGCTCGCCGGCATGCACAGTCGCAACTCGTGTAAGACTCTCAAATGCCCCAAGTGTAATTGGCACTATAAGTACCAAGAGACTCTCGAAATACACATGAAGGAGAAACACCCGGAGGCCGAAACTAGCTGTATATACTGTATCGCCGGGCAGCCGCATCCGCGGCTCGCGCGAGGCGAAACCTACACGTGTGGCTATAAACCGTACCGTTGTGAAGTGTGTAACTATTCTACGACCACCAAAGGAAACCTTAGTATACATATGCAATCGGATAAGCACTTAAACAATATGCAAGAGTTACAGAACGGAGGCGGCGGCGGCGGTAGCGCCGGCGAGCCTTTGGCACCCCAACCTCCACCCCACACACCTCCCGGACCCCACAAACCGCCGCCTGCACCTCACCACTCTCCGGTGACGTCGCACAAACCGAAACCGACTTTCCGTTGTGACGTGTGCAACTACGAAACGAACGTGGCGCGGAACCTCCGAATACACATGACTTCGGAGAAGCACACGCACAACATGCTCGTGCTGCAACAGAACGTCAAACACATGCAGACGCTGTCGGCGCTGCAGCATCAACACCAACACAGTCAGCAGCAGCTAGAGGGCCTGCTCCATTTCCACCCAGGCCTGATGCCCGGCGACAAACCGCTGCCGAACGCGGAGGCTGCGCTCGCCGACATGGCGTACAACCAAGCTCTCATGATCCAATTGATGACCGGAGGTCCCCTGCCGGGCCACGGACCGCCGGATCTTGCGCCCCACTTAGACCTAGGCCTCAACCCGGAAACGATGGAACCGCCTCCGGAGCCGGCGGATCCCGACCCCGACAGGACGTACACGTGCTGCGTGTGCAACTGCTTCTGTACTGACTCGTTGGAAGCGCTCGCTCAACATCTGGCGCAGGACCGCACGAAAGTGAGGGAACAGGAGATTCTTGCTCTAGTCGCCGGCAACTACGTCTGCAAGCTCTGCACGTACAAAACGAACCTGAAGGCCAACTTTCAACTGCACTGCAAGACTGACAAGCACCTGCAGCGGTTGCAGCACGTGAACCACGTGAAGGAAGGTGGTCCTAGAAACGAATGGAAGCTGAAGTACGCGTCTGCAGCCGGAGGAGTGCAAGTCCGGTGCAACGCTTGCGATTATTACACGAACTCAGCACACAAATTGCAATTGCACGCAGCCGGTGCCCGCCACGAAGCCGGTGCACTCCTTTTGCGATTGCTGAGAACCGCCCCGGCTGGAACTCGTGCGCGATGTGCTCTTTGCGGATTTGTCGCACGAGCTCGTCTCCAGCTGTTGCAGCATGCTCGCTCCCTCAACCATCTTCAAATGGAGCAAATACACCAACTGCAAAGACGTTCTGAAGGCAAGGACATGCCGGCGGATATCAGCGAAGTCTTCCAACTCATGCCACAACCGGACCAACCCTTCGGCGAACCGGATTCTGGTAAGCATTCATGTATGAAATTTTTAAACGTCCACTTGTCGCTTTGAGAATTTTGCAGTCAATTTATTATAACAGTAATTTCATTATTAAAAAATTACCGGTCGATCTATATTCGGTCTCCAATTTGTCGTTTTTTATTTTAATTTTCGCTGCCCGACGACCATATGTTGATATATTTAACCGAAGGATAATTATCAGGACCTACTCTCTTTCTCATTATTCTTTTCAACTCAGAGTTCATGCACTTACCGATGCCACGTAATTATGAAATTGGGCGGCGATAAACGAATGAGAACGGAAAATAAAATAATGAAAAAACGATATAATAACGCAAGGAAATACAATACATTCAGATCTTACGTAATAATAAACCATCTGTTGTATCAAACTCCTGAACAATCTATACGTAGTATGTAATTTTATAAACATGAAAATTTATATTGATTTCTTATAAGAAAACTTTAAGTCTACTTGTAGAATTTTTGAAAGAATCCAGTTTGATTCCAGCAATAGGTTATTTTTTTTATATATTATAGTTTTATGCATATATCTAGATCTAACAAATTTATAAAATATTTTAAATTTTAAATAAATTTTACATGCTGTAGGAAAAAGGCTTTGGATATTTTATCTTTAAAATGATAATTTTATATCGACTTTATATAAATACATTCGGGATATCTACTTACATGATAATATACTATATTATGACCTTGATCCTTTTAAAGTCGTTATTGATTTTAGATAGACACCCTAGGTATTTATTTTAGTAGTGCATTTCTAAGTAAACGTCTTGACATCCCCTCGATATTTACAATGTTCAAAAAATTATCGCTGGCTTTAAAAATTTCGTAGAAATGGAAAGTTCAAATTGAAACACACAACGTACTTATAAATAATTCCACTTAATTGTTAGAAGACTCTTATTGGAATTTACATTATAACTTTTTTTATTGATATACATCAGTATTTAAAATATACATTGATTTGTTACAGAAGTTAATATAAATTTGCTTTGTCTCAATTCTATTATATTATATGAACACGTAGATTGACACTTTTTGATATTTTTATATTCAACTTATGCAATGTAATTGCCCCGTAATATGTTGAAAATTCCATTGTCGCCATATTGACCTAATTTGAAACTACATACTGTGTTGTGAAATAAAATATCGTTTCCTTAATTTTCCTTCCGGCGTAACATAAGTACTATCAGCAATTTATTGACATTCTCATTGGAAGTTGATATGATTATTTATTCAGAACACAACATATTTTATATCTTCGCACATAATTTACTTAAAATGTTTTTCAAAATTAAAAATTTTTCAGGAAAAAATATATATTTCAATTTCACAACCAACGTGTATGTTTCGCATCAAATCATGCAAATCCGCAATTAAAATAAATTTCAACCTCGGCAAAAACGTTTTTTTTTTCAATCTACAATTCAATTTTCGACGCGTATAAAACTTTTTTTTTTCGATAATAACTAATTCATCCTTTTTTCGACTAATCCACGCAAATAAGTATTCAAAAAATATTCGTATTTTTTCCGTCAATGCGAATTTATCGATAAAACTCGAATTGACGAATCGACATGATAATTAGCCATAGAGCGGTTTTTAGACATGACGCAACAAAGATGGCTAAAAGACCAACAGATGCCCGCGACGTTCGTACAATAGTGCGAGTGTAAAGCCGCAATCATACACTCTTGAAAAATTTAATTTAAATTCGAACATTTGGAAACTGGTTTGAGCCTCGCGCTCTTGACTCGAAAGTCGTTCTGATTGGCCAAGCGGTCACAGCCACGCCCACCAACAAAGAGCGAAACAAAAGATAATGAGTCAGCAAGTGTGAACGAGATAGTGCGTATTCACTGCGCGCGATGGCACTCCCTTAATTAACCCCTTAATGACTTCACATCTTGATTAATTAATTAATTAACTAATTAACTAATTGGATCAAGTTTTTAATTTTTACTATAACATAAAATGTTATCTTTTTGAAATTCGTTTTAAAATTAAATAATAACCTTCAATATTTATTTGAGTTATAATTATTAAAATAATATCAATGTTTGTCACTGAATTGATACGGTTTAGAATTTTATTTTTAAAATATCCCATTTTTTCACAACAAAGAAAACGCACCGACAAATGAAAGAGTATCCGAATGGAAGCTGTATTCCATTAATTTTTTGCGTGAATTCTGGAGTTTAACGTTACAATATATGAAAGTTGCACGTGTGCACTAAAAGAAGAATAACAGATATTTTACCTGAACGTAATTGTTTCGTAAGAAAAGCGGTTCACACGGTCGCTGGTCAAAAATCTTTGTTTCTATTCAACGTTTCTTAGTTTCTCTCAATACGAATGTAACAATTGTGTTCTTTTCAATTTCTTTGTATGTTCAGGTGTATACGAAATTGACAACTATTATTCTTTAAAATGTATCATCTGATGTTCTTATAATTTTGATTTCATTCAAACGCATCCGTTTTTTTCATTTCAGATACGAAAGAACCCATCGACCAAAAGCCTGAATTAAGTCACGAACAACAAATGCTGAAATTTATCGAACAGCAACAGCATTTGCAGCAAATGCAACAACAGCTGCAACAGCAACACCATCAGCAACAGCAGCATGCGCAACAGCAACAACAACAGCAACAGCAGCAGCAACAGCAACAATTGCAAGAAGAAAACAATACCGATCAACACGCGTGTCCGTTCTGCAATTTCAGCTGCGACTCTGAACTCAGATTGCAAGCACACGTGGTTGCTCAACACGGAGCTCCCACCCCGACTCCACCCGCTTTCTTGTGTCCATTGTGTCAAGATGGATTCCGAGATCGACCCTCCCTCGAAAAACACGTCATGCAAATTCACTCCGTTAACTCTGAAGGCCTTCAGCGACTTCTCACTCTCGTCGATCAAACTCATTGGCTCAACAACAGACTCGTCAGTCCAGACTCGGTGGCCAGTAGTAAAGATTCAGCCCAAAAGAACGATTCGGCCAATATGGAAGAGGATAGAGAAATCACATCGCCCCATAGCGAAGAAAATACCGAATACGAAATGGAACGTTGTACGACGTGCCTGAAAAATTTCAGAAATATAGACGAACTTTGTATCCATCAAAACGAAACAGGTCACTTAGAACTGAAACAGACTCCCCAAGGACCTGGATATTTATGTTGGAAGAAGGGTTGTAATCAGTATTTCAATAATGCTCAAGCATTACAGATGCATTTCAAAGAAATTCATGCCAAAAATTCAATATCAAATATGTCGGTTTCGGAGAAGCACGTATACAAATATCGTTGCAATCAATGCAGTCTAGCTTTTAAAACGATGGAAAAATTACAATTACATTCGCAATATCATTTGATAAGGGATGCTACCAAGTGTGTTCTATGCGGTCGAAGCTTCCGATCGATATTGGCCCTCCACAAACATGTCGAAACATCACACTCAGAATTGACAGACCAAGAACTTGCAGCCTTCAAAGAAAGCCTAATGAGCAATCCGCACATCCTAGCCGGGCTTCAAGGACAAGTTTTAGACAGTTCGACGAATGAACTTTTGAAAAAAGAATCTTTGAAATTGACCGAGGAAGAATTGATGGAACTGGAAGAAAACAAAGACTTAAATAATATTAGCAACGACGACGGCAATCAAGTCGACGGCGAAGGTTCTGACGATTCAATTGTATATAAAGATCAATTATTTTTAGAAGACTATTTAAATTCGCAGGCGATGGCCGAGGATTCATACAACGATCCGAATAGAAAATACAAATGTCACCGTTGCAAAGTAGCGTTCACGCGACAATCGTACTTGACATCGCACAACAAAACTCTTTTACACAGAAAAGGCGAAAAATTGACATACCCCATGGAAAAATATTTAGACCCGAACCGTCCGTTCAAATGCGACGTATGCAAGGAGTCGTTCACGCAAAAAAACATACTATTAGTGCACTACAACAGCGTGAGTCACTTGCACAAATTAAAACGCGCCATGCAAGAACAACAACAGCAACAAAACAACAACAACGTGACGCCGAGTTCGCCGGGCGTGGGCGGCGCCCTGAACGCGTCCAACCTCGCGCTCACCCCCAAAAGCACGTCGAGCGAAGAAGACGACAAAAAACGGTACAAATGCAACATATGCAAAGTCGCATACACGCAAGGCAGCACATTAGACATCCACATGCGTTCGGTATTACACCAAACACGCGCGAGTAAATTACAAGATTTAGCCATATCGGGTCAAATAGATTTATCGAAGCCGCTGATCGAACAGCCGGATAATAAGCAGCAATCGAATAACGATCCGGCGAAGATTTTCCAGGAGATGTTGTCTCCTAAGAATACGTCCCCTTCTTCGTCGAGCAGTGGAGGGGCGAGGGGTGGTTCTCCAGGGGGCGCGCCGTCGCCCCCCACTTCGGCGCCGGCCTGCGACAAATGCCACGCGTTGTTCGCAACACAGGAACAGTTGGCCGCGCACCGGGCTCTATACTGCTTGTTCGGCGCCGGCAGTGCGGCGCTCGCTGCCGCCGCTTCCTTGGCACACCTAGACACCTCCAACGCGGAAGACATGGTAGCCAAGGCCAATCTGCCCAAGCGGACCAGCTCTCAGATATACAAGCACTTGCTCGAAAGCTTCGGGTTCGACCTCGTCATGCAGTACAACGAGAATCATCAGAGGCGCCAGCTGAAGATCCAGCGCGAGAACGAGGAGAAGGAAAACGCCAGGATACCGACGCCGCCGGCGCCCGTCGCCGAGCCCGAACCGGAGACGATCAAGGAGGAGGAGCCCGAGATCGAGCTGCCCGAAATCGCCAAGTCCACGTGTCAGCATTGCAATAAGGAATTCTCGAGCGTTTGGGTGCTGAAAACGCATTGCGAGGAAGTGCACAAGGATAAAGTGCCGCTCGAGTTTCTGGAGCAGTTCGCTGAACAGTTTAAAAATGAATATGAAAAGAAAAGCGTGGTGGTGACGGCGGCGACTTCTTCGACGGTTTCGTCGAGTCCACGTGTGACGTCGCCGGGCGGCGCAGACGCAGCCGGCGCGGCGCCGTCAGTTTCCGAAGCAGATCCCGTCGAAGAACGCGCCAACAGCAGCAACAACAACAACAACAACAACAACAACAACAACGGCGGCGCGAATTCGAACAACGACCCCGAGCGGCCGTCCTCGAGGAACACCCCGGCCATGCAATTGGCGCAGCACATGACCGAAATGCAGGCGGCTCTCGGCGTGATGCAATTGCAGCAGCAATTGGGACAACTGCATCCGGTGGTAGCTCAGATGCTGTCGATGGGGCTGCCGTTGGGTTTGAACATGGGCGCTTTGGCTGCGATGAATCTGCAGCCGCCTCTCGTCCCTCTGATGCTGCCTCCTCCCCCGTTCGACCAGTTGCAGATGGCGCAGAATTTCTCCCCTCAGGAGGGCCCGCAGGCGGCTCTTTTGAAGCAGCAGCATGCCATGATGCAGCATCAACAAGTGGTGAGTGTGCTTCGATAATTTGCGAATTGTTTATTTTTATTATAAATTTCGTGTGTGCGTTTCGAGAAAATGCTTCGCGTGTTTTCGTTTAGCGCCTTCGCCGTCTTCTAATTGCCGATATAATTAGAAATCGCTTCGTTTTGACGTTTAGATACTTGGCGTAGAAATTTGCGTTCGTATAAATTTTCCGAAAGTCGTGAAACTGTTATTATCATACAATTTTTACGTTTTAGTGGGCGACCTTTGATTTTTTTTAATGTTTCCGTTTAATATATATTTGCTTCATTATTTATAATTTTATTTTTAAACATTTTCTCTTTCGACAACAACATATTTTGACGAATACTAAAATACACACTTTCATTAAATGTTGGCATATTAAATTATAATTACTTTTTCGTTAGATCTATTGATGATTGATTGTATTTGAATAAAATAAATATTCGATAATACAACAATAACTAAATTACTTATTCGTAGTGTATTTAGATAATTAAATATTTTTATGAAAAAAATATTTTTGTTGCTTTCTATTCTATTTGTAAAAACCTGGTATAGTATACAAAATCTGAAGGCTTTTAGTTTTAATAACTTTTACCGTTATCGGAGCAATTAACTAAAATCCTCGAAGGACCCATTAATTTTTTGCCATCGTCATAACCGGTCTTGCAAAGAATCGTGCAGGTACATAGTTTCTTAGCTTTATTTTATTGCATTTCGGGTATTTTTATGAAATCCTTTTTTTTTCACTTCACAATAATGCATTTTCTTTTTGTTCTCATAAATTAACAACACCATTCCAAGAAACCAAACAAACAATCGGGTGCCTATTGTTTTTCTTAGACCCGACAGGAAACGAATATTTCTATTGAACTCTCACAATTTATCGACAACGAGAAAATTCCGATGCGGTTAAATTTATGCTTAAATAATTACACATACGCATTCGCACACTGGCATATCGACGCGGACACAATACGCTCTCCCCTATGATCGATTCCAGATTTATACCTGCGCAAAAATCATCGAACGATCTCCTCAAATCTCGTCATGTAGCGAACGTGAATAATGCGATGATATCATCTTTGGCGTATAGGTGCGCAGGGCATGTTGCTTGCCTGTGCCGCGGCACATTGTATTGTCCCTTGTTTGTATAGGGCCATTCTCCCGGTGTGCACTATTGTAATGATGCGCTACAAAGGGCGACAGGGGGACGGCATTAGAGTCTTTTGTTCCAGAACACTAAAATTTAGGCTAGAGAAGGATATCTATTATTATTATTGCGTGTGTGTTCTTTTTTTTTCATTATATATTTCGTCTCCGTGCGATTTACCTGAGCGATGTTTTGTGTGAAACTATTTTACTCGACGTAACGTTTTCGTGCGGTCAAATCTAATTATTTATGAAAATTATTTTAAACGTTCGCGTATGTACTCATAGTTTGCGATAAACACACGTGTTTTCTATTTACAGGCAAATGCGGCAGCTGCTAATCAGAAGCGAGCCAGAACACGCATCACTGACGATCAATTGAAAATACTTCGCGCTCATTTCGACATCAACAATTCCCCCAGCGAAGATGCAATCCATGAAATGGCCAGTCAATCAGGGTTGCCGCCAAAAGTTATCAAACATTGGTTCAGAAACACCCTATTCAAAGAACGCCAAAGGAACAAAGATTCTCCATACAACTTCAATAATCCTCCGTCGACAACGCTGAATCTCGAAGAATATGAAAAAACTGGCGAAGCAAAAGTAACACCTTTGAACTCATCGGCCAGTTCTGACGAAGGCAAACCTCCGCCTGAAAAGAAACCCAAACCTTCCCCGACTCCAACGCCACCGAATTCTTTTCATCAACCAGAAAATTTAGTCAAAGTCGAACCAAACGACGATGCCAACTCGGATGAAATTAATAAATATAATTCGTACGAAAATAAACACCAAGAAGACAAAATGTTTAATTTTCCCATAGGCCTTCCGCCCCAGAGTCCAGTTTCAAGTCACGCCGGTTCGGAACATCACAATCAGAACATCTCTAGGCCAACGACTCCGAATCATATGTCATTGAGTTCTATAATTCAGTCACAACTCGAATCGATTCCTGCATCGGCGATTCCTCAAGTTCAACAGGGATCGAATCATCCATCGATGCTTCCGCCGCCCAAATTAGCACCGCAAAATTTTGCTTCCCCAAACAATTTGCCCCCGAATGTCTTACCTATGACCCCAAACAGAAGTTTAAGTCCTGGTCGAGGCTTAAATGAATTCGGACTTTCCGGGGGCAATTCAAATGGGTCTAACAGCTCCGGAGGATCGTCCGGAAAGCGCGCCAACCGCACCAGATTCACCGATTATCAAATTAAAGTATTGCAAGAATTTTTTGAAAACAATGCTTATCCCAAAGATGACGATTTAGAATATTTGTCTAAATTGCTCGGATTGAGTCCTCGAGTTATCGTTGTTTGGTTTCAAAATGCACGTCAAAAAGCCAGAAAAGTATACGAAAACCAACCTGCTGTCGAACAACCGTTGCCTGGAATACCTGACGAAGCCGGAGCGAATCGATTTCAGCGGACTCCCGGCCTTAATTATCAATGTAAAAAATGTCAATTGGTCTTCCAACGATATTATGAACTGATTCGTCATCAAAAAACTCACTGTTTCAAAGAAGAAGATGCAAAAAGATCGGCACAAGCGCAAGCTGCTGCGGCGCAAGTCGCCGCCACGCTCAGTAGTGAAGATTCCAATTCGAGTACGACAACAGTTGAACCACATCACATTGCACAACAGATGCAACACAGAGAAAACGCTCCACAACACCATAGCGTGCCAGCTAGTCCAGTAATGAATATACCTCAACAGCCTATTACGCCGACGCCGTCGAGTTCGAATTATCAAATATCTCCAGTTTCGACACCCACACCGAGCGAAAGAGGCCAAAACGACAGGGAACAAAAGGAGGGTACTTTCCAGTGTGACAAATGCAATCTAGTCTTTCCTCGTTTCGAATTATGGCGAGAGCATCAGTTAGTACATATAATGAATCCAACTCTATTTCCCGCCTACCCGCCGGATTCACCTTTCGGAATACTTCAGCAGCACGCTCAGTTGCAACAATTGAACGCGAGCTTGGGAGGAACAGATTCCATCGGCGTGCCACACCCTCTTATGTCCATGTTGAATAATCAAGTAAATAAAAGAAAATTTGATGAATTCGACGTTGAAGTGGATTCTGGAGACCAGCCTAAAGATAAAAGATTGAGAACGACTATATTGCCCGAACAACTCGATTATTTGTATCAAAAATATCAAGTTGAATCGAACCCGTCTAGAAAGATGCTGGAAAACATAGCGAGAGAGGTCGGTCTCAAAAAGAGGGTCGTTCAAGTGTGGTTCCAAAACACGAGAGCCAGAGAACGGAAGGGTCAGTTTAGGGCGCACGCGCAAGTTATCAACAAGCGGTGTCCCTTTTGCCCGGCGCTTTTCAAAGTGAAAAGCGCCTTGGAAAGCCATCTGACCACGAAGCACGCCGATCAGTGTTCGCGTGGGGAAATCAATATAGACGCCTTGCCGGACGAAGAACTGAGCATGGAGTCGTCGCCGAGTTTCGGCTCACAACAAGGTGACAAGCCGTCGAATTTTTCGCAAGGGGGGGCAAATATGATGCCCCCCTTATTCCCGCCATTTCATCAAGATATGGAGAAATTTATTAAACAATACAACGAAGAATCGATGAAAAGATATATAACCGAACTCCAAGCGCACGCCGCTGCACAACAGAACGGTGGCGAAACGAAAGAAATTTCCCGACCAGAAGGGGAAATCCCTTTAGATCTCAGTAAACCAGTGGATTTATCTAGACCGATGAAAGTAAATATGGATCACGAACGCAACGCATGCGAACCAGGGCCTCCGACTGATTTAAGCGAAAGATCACTATGCGACGAAAGATCCGACAGCATGTCTGAAACAACCGAATTTTACGACGACGAAAGCAACCCGACATCTCCCAGTTCGACGCAGAGCAATCAGCGTCACAACTCTTCGGCTGGCTCGAACAAGCGATTCCGCACGCAAATGTCATCGCTGCAAGTCAAAATCATGAAATCACTATTTTCCGACTACAAAACTCCGACGATGGCCGAATGTGAAATGCTCGGCAGGGAAATCAGCTTGCCGAAGCGCGTCGTCCAAGTATGGTTCCAGAACGCGCGCGCTAAAGAGAAGAAACACAAGCTAGCACTGCAGAAAACTAACGGCACCGAGGTGGAGACACGCGGACCGGACGACTGCAAATACTGCCAGTTCAAGTACAGCCACAAGTACTCGGTGCAGGATCACGTGTTCACCAAGGGTCACATAGCTGCCGTGCGAGCCGCCCTCGAAGGCGCCAGCAACAACAACCCGATCGTCGGTGGTGGAGGCGCTACTGGTGGAGGCGGATCCCAGAGGGACTCTGCCGACGCTGGTGCTTTAGCTCTTCTGATGACACGACTAGAAGGCAGGGACGAAGAGCTTCTGAGGCGGTTGTGCGCTTCTGCCCCCGGAGCAGCCACCACGCGCCCCCTGCTACCCACATACCCGCCCAACGGTGAGTGTCCTACTTAGAATCGTGTCTCGTCATTGCTGTGATCCTATTATATGTATTGTTTGTAAAATGTTGATTTGTAATCGTTTTATGAAACCTCGCACCTAATGTATGTATGATGTATAATAGCTCTCGTTTGAACCGAGAACAACCGGCGTCGGTCACGCGTGTGTGCGGTGGTCACTTGTGCCGGACTCCTAATTACACTGTTCAATTTTTATTTTATTTTTTTCAATTTTTTAATTATTATCATTATTAATTTTTATGATTTTTTTATGTTCATGGACAATATGATTTTTTATAATTTTTAATTTTATTGTCATTGATTTCATCCCCCCCCCCGCCCCGATCTGAATATTATGAATCGTGATTGATTGTAAATTAGACTTATGTATTTATTTGTATGTCACGTTTTATTTGCATTTTTTTGTTTTTCTTATAAGATAACTAGATGAAACTATTATTTTTTTAAGTTTGTATATAATATTATTAATTATATTATATATCTGAAATATATAGACGTTTATCAAAATTATTTTTTTATAATTTGTTTTATTTATTTTCTTTATATTATTTTTATTTTTATTTCAGAGCACACTAAACACAAATTAAATACAATCATACACATAATATTATAGTCTATGATTCTTGCTAAAATGATTGCATTTAATTTTTCACATACACAAAAGTACATGTTGACCATCCAAATTCGACACAATACATACTATTCGATCCACAGCCGATTAATCAGATTCTTTCTCGACACGCATGTTTCATTTTGTACGAGTTCCCACGTTCACTTGACGACCCTTCGTGAAACGATCGAGCCGGTAACGACCCTTCACCGGAGACATCCATGTGTGCTCGTACTCACACGGAGAGATAATTACGTATAGACCTACCCCCGTTTAATTTCAACCTCGTCTTCAATTGAATTATAGTCGCCGAAACTAGTTTACTGTACACTATGGAAGACAAAGCGATCGCGATGAAAAAGAATTCGGAAAAAACCAGTCCCCGCGGACGCGACAGCTTTTACCGACTGGCTAACGAACATCATGCAAACAATGATAATCATGAAAAAATCACCGACAAAAACCCGTCATTATGACGAGTGGATTCTCACGAAGTTTATTTTATTAGACGCTTGATCGAAACGAAGTGTTGTCGCGACGAAGACGAAATTAAAGCACTTTTTCGCGACGTTCGGTTTCATAATGAAAATTTGAATTTCAAAACAGTGTTTACCGTAAAACGCGTCTTTTTTCTGGATTTTTTTCTCTAACGTTACTGTCACGGCCACCAGTCACGTTTTCGCGTTTTAAAACGACAAAACAATATATGTATTTGTAATAATTTCAATACGAATCTAAATCGAACCTGATTTAGTGTACTTTAATTTTGAAAAAAAAAATCTCATTTATACATGCACGGAATTTATTGAAATCAGTGTTTTAATCGGACTATCGATTTTTCACGGCGTTTTTGTCTTTTTTTCACGTGTGCCGGTTTTTGCAGATTTATTTTATTTCTAAACATTGTAGAAACAGTCGTGTACAAATAATTTATTATTATTTTTCTAGAGCGTGTCAAATTTTTCTAATGAAAACGCTGTTTTGCAATTGTGTGCGATTGTATACATTTTAACAGTAGAAAACACGTAAATTGAATGTTTCGTAATTTATTTTTTTGTATCTGTCGTTACTAGGTACATACTAAACGCTTTGATGTTTTTTCGGTTTAATTTCGGAAATAACTTGATTCTTTCGCATATTTTTTTGTAAAAACGGATTATAAAAGAGTAATTAGTAGTTATATAAAATGGTGAAAGGTTCAATTTTTTTTCTCTCTTTAAAAACACATTATGCATCGACGAAATATTGCGACGTCGCAACGACCCATTTACGATTTTGCAAAGATAGTCCAGCCAAGGGTCGTTTTATTTTCATTGAAATGATTTTAGAGGGGAGACCGTCCGAAGGACACCGACCAGGGGGAATAAATGAGCAATTATTCAAATGAAAATCATCATTGTCTACAATCCGGTAAAGCGGACAACTCCTCAGCTTTTCACACACACATGCACACACAACACAATACAGTACTTGTATATAAGCAATAAATAAACACACCTGGTCATTATTTGATTCAGAAGAGACACACCGTTGCATTTCGCCAGGACAATCGAAGGGGATATATCCGAGATTCGAAAGTGAATTGAATGACCAGCGCCTGTTATAACCTTCGTTTTCGTGTTTAAATTTTTTTCGCATCATAAGATGGTAACGCACATTATAATTGTATGAAAAGCCAAACAATGTATGTCCTGGATTCGGCAGATGTTCATAGAGACCACAAGGTTGATAAACAAAAGGTTTGTATATGATACACGTTTGCACTCACGAAAAAGTTTCATTTTTGATCATAGAACATAATGTTTATGTATTTATTCATTCGCAGCGTGCGTCGCAGAAATGCAATATGCAAATATTTACACGCAATTTTGAGGTTTATGCATGCATGTGGCATTTTAAAGATCGACAACCCTTTTCGAGCATTATTTCGCAGCACGCGTCCGTACCCCTGATTCGATTCAAATTCAAATTTACTAATATCTAAAGAAAACTTACTAAACATTTTTTTAAATTAACATATCGATAATATTATATATACGATTGATACGTTTTTTAGTATGATATTATACTAGTTTAAATTCGAATGCGCGTACACATTAACGACTTATTTATTGCGTTGTTTATTAATTTTATCCAATGGTGAGCGACAGATGTTAACGTTCCGATATAATTGTTTGCATAGTGCTCATGACACTTCAAGTTATCGTCTTTAAATAAAAATCGTTCCAACCGTTGATTTTTTGATGATACGGAACTTGGCAAGAACGAAAACAAATCACTGTATTATTTCCTCGAACGTTAAATCGAACCCATACATTTAGCACATAATCCAACACGGAGACGCGACTTTCGAGAGAGACTTTTAGCCTTTAGTCTGTCGACACTAAAGGCAAAGGTCACCGACTCGCACAATAGTTATAATGTAACTGTATTTTGCGCTTGTCACGTAATTGGCACCACCGTGACGCCTGGCCACAAAACCGTCTCGGGGTCCGTTAACTCGGCTAAGAGACATCTTTCGGCGAAAAGTGCACGCGGCGAGTACGTCTCCCCCGTAATTAGATTGTAATAATTGTGTGAGAAACCGTAAAAACGCCGAACGGTCGCCGTGTAATTTTATGTCGATTAGAGCGAATATGTAAGCGCGGTAATTGCGGACGGACGACACGTCGTCGGTCGCGCGCTAGAGAGCCTCTTTTCGAAACTGTACCGTGTATTTTTTCGGAAGCGGGGGGAACGCGAGTAATGAGCTGTAATTCGGACAAATTAAGACGAATTAAATTGACATTAGTATACTTTATTCATGTACGAAACTGTGCGCGTCCTCCGCCACCAATTAGCCGCTCTCGTGCGACGTCCATCTTGTCGTTTTCTACTTGAAGAGACAAGCTCCGTACCGTTCGTCGCCGATTAATTGCTGCCTCCGCGAAATGTATCATTTTTTCGACATTAATGTCTTACGGTAGTTCTTGCTGTTTGTTGAAAAAAGAAAAACACGGCGAAGAGGGCGTATTTTAATTTTTCCGTATATACTCGTCTGTTTATATTCTGAATCATCATCTTAGACATTTACACATTTTTTGCTTGTCATACACGACCTTTCAAGAATTTAAATATTAAAAATAATCTACTTATAAATGGATCGCATCTTTTTAATAATATAATATTAAAATATACTCACAATCAGTGATCGATAGACATAAGAAAAAAAAATCGATCAATTGAATTTTAAGTTTAAAATTCTAATTTTACGATCTTTTATAATTTTACTGACTTCGTAAAAAAATGTTATGTGATAAAGGTGACATCGTACGAGAACACGAGTACGTTGTCGAAACTACCTAATCAAAGGCGAAGAGTACGATTGTGTTCGTCACTATTATTCCATTTTCAATCGAAGCGATCATTTACAAATACACGAGTAAAAACTCAACGGCCGACAGTTTATTGACAGGCCGTGTCAATGAAATACAAGTTTTTTTTTTATTAGTTAACGTTCGTCGCTTTTGAGCAATCAAGAGTTTGGCGAACCTCCTCGAAGAAAAAGCGAGTAAGTAGCTCTGCCCGCGGCTCGTGGTCGACTCGATGCGTAAAATTAATACAATGGAAAAATCGTAGATGGCAACAACAACTACAATAATAAAAAATAAATAGAGAAAAAAAGCACCTCGACGGCTTGCGCAAGTGTGACGGAAATTTATTTGAATTTGTGACCGTTTAGCTGGCATAACGTGTTTCCATATTGTAATATTATTATTGTACGGTTGTTTGCGTTAGTCGCAGCGGTGTGTGTATATTAGGAAAGCGACGTGTTCACACAATGGCTACGAGATTCACAATTGACTAATGTAATGAGATTTCGTTTCCAAATGACTTGATACGTAATTATTTTTACGGGAATAATGTGCCCGCACGAAGTTTCGTCCGTTATTGTTAGCCATCCAAAGCATTACAGTTTTATTCAGCTATCGAGCTACAACCCTATAATGCCGTTCGATTTGCTTATGTTATTATTTTTTCATTACACAAAGAAAATATCAAATTAATTTTATCTGAGTTTTTCAATATTTATTTTTCCGTATAAAAAGTATTATGAAATCATAATTTTTAAAAGAATTTGTTCGATTTGGATATTAAAAAAAAAATCCAGTTTTGAAAGTAAGAAAAATTATCGTTTCGACAAATTTTGCACATTTATTATGCGACCGAGAAATTTATTTTCATTACAGAGTTATTTTATGCACTAAATAAAACATAATTAATCTCGTAAAGTTTCCGGTTTTCGATATTGCAGTCTTCATTATAAAGTAATTACACATAAAATTGACCGATTATATAGGTTTTAACTAAATATACGTTGCATATCGAAATCTTTCTGTACTCTGTAATTAGCAATATTTGATTTATTTTTCGTCGTTCAGTTTTATCGACTTACATTAATTACTTTTATTGCTCAAAAATTACTTTTTTCACAAAATTCTGCATAGTTGCAATAAAGTAGATTTTTTTTTGTAGAATAATATTTATCGTTTGAATGTAAATCAAGGGAAACACGAATAAAGTGCAATCATCGATTTTTTCGTCTGCCTCTTGCAATCGTTCAATGTAGCAAAAAATCAACAAACACGAACGCATTACAACCTTGATTGGTTTATATTTTATTGTTTTCATTTTATATTGGACGTGACGATTATGGCGATAAATTTTATTTTGCGTTTATTGCAAATATAGGTACATTAAAAAAATATCGATGAAACAAGCACATTACGAGACTGTATAATGTCGTGCGTGATGGCTACGCAGCTACGATTT
This sequence comes from Hydropsyche betteni, assembly GCA_028571205.2. NCBI lineage: Eukaryota > Metazoa > Arthropoda > Insecta > Trichoptera > Hydropsychidae > Hydropsyche > Hydropsyche betteni. The sequence goes on along the minus strand of JAOXNN020000072.1, from coordinate 1,213,909 downwards.
CTAATTATGTCTGTTCACAAAAAAACAAAATTTTTTTCAACCTTGCAGATTCTATAGATTGTAATAATTTCACGATATATCGCCTTTTGAAATCCACGATCAATCCAAACAACAAACAAACGGCAGATGCGCAACGGCTCAAAGCTCGGCTTAGGACCTTCGAACACAATGTTCAATTATTACCGAATCCGAGCGCATCCCTGTAAGGCTAACGTCGACGAAGATCATTCCGACAATATGACGAAAATGAAGATTCCAGCCCAAATTTCAAATTCAAATCGGAAACGAGGAACAGCGCGGTGACGAGCCCGCTCACCTCTAGTGTTGTTGAACCGCGCTGACCTCTCTTCTCTCTCTTCGGTCTCATTAAATTATCTCCCACTACCATTATATAAGCTTTAGCTTGTGCCAACAAACGACGTTTTCGAGCGACTGTTGAAATTGCGAACGAACCGCGACAGAGTGAGACGAAGTTCGGATTTAGTTGTGCCCGCAGGTGGACGTCGTGATATCTCTTTTCCGACGCGATTCCGTGTTGTAAAAATGAAAAATATGACGAAAACGACCGTAATTGGATAGTTGTACAAATAACTATATTATTCGATGGTTGTATTTTTTTTTTTAATTTTGCCCGGCTCAACGTAATGTAATATCCGTTCCGTGCTCATGTAAATTCAGAGCGCGATGAATTGTATCATTATATGTAATTATTTGACGCAGTTGACCGAAATTCTCTATATTAAATTTTAGTTATTTGTATTATTATAACCTCAAAATATTTGAGAACATTCAATAAGAAAAAATTATTAATGACATTATGAAGAAATATTGCATTAACAGTGTCATCAGTGCGGGAATTCCACCGAGTGAAATCTCTTCAACGCGTGCGTTTAAACATTTTATAAGATAATCATCGTTTTTATTACGCTATTTATTCATATAAGTAATCAAGTTAAGTCCATTGCGATTGCTTCGCTGTGAAAAAAACTCGAATATGCCTCGCATTGTAACGACGAATTGCATCTGCGCGAACACAAGACCAGGAGAGAGACTTATAAATAAGCAATAAGCCGGGCTCTGCGGTCGACTTATCATTACCAAGTTAACAGCATTCAGATTAGCGACTCGATGATGACGATTGCAGCGGACAGAAGGTTAAGTTCGTTGCACTTGAAATCATTAATTCCCCGTCGGCGGCTGACATCTTTTATGCATAGTCTGTCTAACCGCACCGAGGCCGCGAACATAATCGCGCACAATTCATAATTAAACCCCCTCGTGATTTTTTTTTTCACCCTGTCATTCGATACATTTCCACTGTGAAAAACACTCACAATCAGTTCGATACACAGTCGCTGAATTCGGAGTCCCATGGAAGTTGTCGAATCGCTCGCGTGGGAAAAGAAACAATACACTCCGAGCGCGACCCCTAGATTTTGTGTTTAATTCGATTTCAATAGATCGATCCTAAAAAATAAAATTACCAGAATGTGCCTCTATGTTGTGCGAGTTATCTGAATCAAGGACGTTTTCGGGAATAAGCAATCGAATTAATTCATGGGAATGAGTAGAGAATACGTGATAAATATAATGCACATATGAGTTTTTTTTTAACATATACAAATTTTTGATTAGTTAGTCCCATGCACGATACAGCACATTTTTCGAGTAGTTGTTTGTATCGTGCACGGCGATCTTAATCTGGGTTAATCCTCGACACAAATGAAAAATGCTGGTTCGTTTTGTTGCGATGCATATACTCGTTTGCTCTGTCAACAGAAGCAGGACAAAAACGACAGGTTTCTTTTAAGGATTAAGCTCCAACTTTAGAAATTATATAAATTAACATCCTTCTCATTTTGAATTGTCTGATATATCTTCGAATAAAAAATAAATTTTATTTAAAAAAAAAATCACAACCTCACGAAATCTGTGCAACGACATTTTTTTTTTAATATTTCATCATTGTCTGAATATATCGATGCAATAATGCTTATTTATTAACTCAAAGAAGTATAATGAATTATTCGAACAATATTCACGAAAGTGTATATTTTTAATTTGTTCACATTGAACTGAAAAACATTTTTTTGTACAAGTGTACGCATGCATTTCGTCATGGTTTTGGGACACGTATAAGAAGCTCTGACGAATGCATCACGGCAGGTAATCGCGTTTTTTTGTCAGATGCACATGCACACACGCACGACACGTCTCATTGTTTAAAAATAATATAATGATGCACCCCCAAGGGACATATATTATTTATTCTGTCACAGCTAACTTATTGGGTCTCTTTCATCAGGGGACCCTCGTTAATACACATACTGTAAGAATTGATACAATTCTTTCAATTTCAAAGACACCTGGAATGCGAGCTTTATATGTACCATCTCCATGCACACCCTCTTTGTAATTGTACCGGATTTATTATTATATATATTTTTTTACGTACATAATAACAAAAGCTCAGAGCGCGTGAGATATGTGCACAACAAAAACGTAAAATCCTTGCACGCAGAAACGAAGATTAATTCAATTTATTAAATTTCACCAACGTATAATATAAGTCCAGCGGTGGAATTTGCAATTGGATAACCGCGCGAACATTAATCATCCCAACGATTACAAAACATCGATCAAAAGTATTCGCATTACATCCAAAATAAATAATAATCGAATTTTAATGAAAAAAATCAATAACGAACTGTGTGATTGATGAAGCTTTCGATTCAATAAAATACGCGTGCGAAATGTGTGACTAGAAGCGTTGACGTACATACTAATTTTTTTTATAATAACAATATATTTATAATTGTACAAGTAAATATAATGTTTAATACCTTATTAGTTCAAAATATAAGAGATATAAATTCGTGAGAAGATTTTTTGTTGAATAGTATTTGTTATTCAATTTTGAATATAACTAATTTACCATATTCGTTACAAAAAATTAAATTTTAAATAAGTATATATAATTTTTAATTTATCTGAATAACTGCCTATGTTTTTTTTTTTCATGAAAATAAAATTTTTGAAAGGTATGAGCGTATAGATAATATAATTTTTCGTCGGGATGATGCGAATTTCTCAACAGAAACATTTTCGTTCTTTTATTAAATTTTATAGTTTGGAAAACGATGTAATGAGTCGCTCGTAATAACATATTCTTTTTACAATAGTAATTATCTTAATCGTTTACATGTGAGTGAGCGCGTTTAACCTTTGCTATACGAACATATTGTATAAGCTCGCTTATAATTTGAGTTCCATACTATTTCGTTTTGAACTTTCAGCACATTTTTTCATACCGAACAAACGACTCATTCCCTCATCGACCAAAGCAAACAATCTACCACACAATTAAAATGCATTCAAACCAATTAAGAGCCGGCAAAATTTCACACAGCCCCACTCGCGCCCCACAACCGAGCTTTCTCTCGGGCCTCATCACCGGCGATTAAGCGAATACAGCCTTGCACACACACACACACACATAATAAATGTGAATTTAATACGAAAATACGTACAAGAGTGGTCGGCTTCGGGGTAGCGAGCATCGTCCATACGCCACGTCGCGAATACTAACCGCCTCATTTCTCGCACACCACACCGTGGGATAATCGCGGCGGACTCGATCCGACCGGCCGCCCTCCGGCTAATTGATCCAAATTTGTATAAATTAAAAACGACACACCGGGCTCCAAATTGTGGGTACTCCTCTCGCCGATCCGGCGAAAGCGATTACGGTTAAATTATTGCGAATTCGGCCCCGGTATCGGAGGAGAGAGGTGAGGCGCTTCGGTTTTGACGTTTATGCTTTTGAGCTTTGCGCGTTTCGATATTGATGATGATTTAGCCTTGTTAATTTACCGGTTTTTAGTGTTGGGCGATGAGTAGTGCGGTTGGTGGATATGATCAGTGGCGGATTTACCTATGCTTATAGGAGGTGGAGGTTGTCGCTTCAGGACCCCTACTATTTTTAAGAGATAAGTATTTGATGAATTATTATAGATTTTCTATATCAATCTAATGAGATGTAATGAAATTTGAATCAATTTCTGTAAAAAAACGTGTGAATGGACATATATTCCATTATTTTATAAAACCGACTATTATATATCAATAATAAATGATAAAACTTTCGTCCATGGTGCTATATTTTACAATTTTCAAGATTTATGTATGATGATGAGGGAGAGGAGGAAAAGATTTAAAACCCGGCCAGTTAAATTTATATTTATAATGGGGACCTAATGAAGTAAATCCGCCACTGGATATGATTACGTATTTGAGACCAAATCGTTTTTTTTTTATAATTCATGAGTTACTGAAAAATATTTCAAAATAACCTTCTTACCCCTTTTGATAACGAAAGCGTTTGATCTTCCGATGGCATACGATGATGGCATGTTTGAATGGACTTCGTGGCACATTTTTCTGGCAATTCGGACGCTCTATATAAGAATTTGGAAGACAAAAACGCGTTTTACATATAGAGCGAGTGGTGCTTTGTAAATTATGCACATATAAGCGTTGCACCCGACCGGAATATACGAAAGATCCACCGATCAAGAGACAATGCAAAGCGGGACCGACCCGTGTCCGTCATCCGTCAATCGATCGGACAAACACACGCGTATAATTCAATAATAAAATGGACAAAAAATCATAAAAAACATAAGCGGCCCGTATTAATGAAGCGAGCCGCCTCGTTGCATAAGGACGCGTCGTGTATACGTTATGTGTGTGTATGATGGGCTTGTATCTCCTCGGTTTGTGTCCGATTATAATTTCTGCGGTCGCAACATCCTCAAATGCTGATTAGCTCCCGAAGAACAATCGTCGGCTGGGACGTTTGATTTATTCCGGGGTTTACGTATGCGCCGCTGCAGCTCGTTTGCTATGCAGAAATTAGGCGGGACTCGTATCCGAGGTTCTGCGTTGCAAAAAACAAAAAAAATGTTTTAGTATAATGCGAAAAAGCGTCTTGGGGAAAACGGAACGCCGATCGCGACCGATAATTTATTATTATGCGATGAAAAAATATGGGTTCTATTTAGAAAAATAGTAGAGTATAAAAAAAAATTGTCGCTTTGTTGATACGTATTGTATACGATGCGGTGAAATGTGTCGTTTTTTCATAATTTAAATTCATTTCGATAATCTTTTTCGTTCGGAAAATTTCACATATAAAAGAAAAGGTGTTATTTTTTTCTATCGTTTTTCAAAGTGGTCACATTTTCATGTATCGCAGGGCGGTCTGTGATGAATGGACGGCCATAGGGCGAAATGTGCGCCCATCGCCGTCCTAATGTCGCACACAGCAAGGGCGGATTCCCGATAATGTCCACAATTTCTGAGACTCTTCAGGGCCACCGTTCGATTTTTTCCCTGACTTGGTCACGAATAAATTACAATTACGAGCCGAGGGCTATTCAGATACGGCGCGTTTTAATGTCGCATAACGTATGTATTTGGGATTTTCTCGGTGACGATCGATCGATCAAGGGCGGACGGTATTATCAATCATTACGAAGTTCGCACGCATAATTTCATGTTGGTTTTCTTTTTTGTTTAGAAACTATGAAAATGACCGTCGATCGGAGAAGAGAATTAATCGGGCGTTGCATACGCATTAGAATACATAAATAAAAATGTCGGCTCGATTGCGTCAACGTGTTAGTGGAGAGTGGACCTTATAAATAATTCAATAAAATAATTATTTAAAACGTTCGCGTTTTGTAAGAGTGTGCGATGTCGTACGTATATTGTACGGCTATAGAAAAATTACTTATAAATGTATTTATATATTTCGACTCTTTTTAATCGGATGCTGATGGATAATTTTACATATCGGCTGCTTTCGAATCCATTTTCCGGCAAATATGTATGTATTCACGTTTATTCTAACTATGAATTGACCTATTTGCATAGTATATTTTTTAAAATCGAATACAATTATTCTTGCTATAAACCTCATTTTCATTTTATTTAAACCGTCCGATCCGTGATATTTATGCTATGGAAATTTGAGCTTCTATACGACAATATCAAATTAACTCTGAAAAAAATAATACGTTTCCCCAATCTTAATATAATATCAAACACTTATTGCATCACCAGAGTACATATACCGACAATATTTATGACCATCTTGAGTGAATTGCATTTTCGTCCACATAAAAAATGATCCAAAACAAACGACATTTTGATCCCCGTCGAGTTGAGCCTTGAGGGGGTGGCGAGAGCGTCCTTTACTTATTCCTCGCATAATTTGGTGTCCTCTGGAATGGGGTGGTATGGCGAGTGAGTGGGTGGGTGGACAGACGGGTGGTTGAATGGGTAGACTCGTACATACCTGACGGAATTAGGACCGCCCCGGTTGGGCCCTACGTGCCCTAAATAACAACACCGAACTGCGGAGACACGTGACGGTCGAAACCGAAAAGAAGCAAGTGAGAGACGACCATTTAGCATCGTACACCTGCCCTGCGAATAAATTATTCAAATGTTTTAAATATCTTTTTGATTTGGTCATTACGAATCTCGGAAGATTTTTTTTATATCACAGCGATTCTATATCGAAATTATTAGCTTCAGAATCGAATT
>JAOXNN020000072.1:1186944-1197035 GCA_028571205.2 Hydropsyche betteni | reverse complement strand
TGGGAAGCCGGTGATCACGATTATGTTACACCCGACACGTCACAAAAGTGATTTCAAATTTCATCCAGCACGATACTAAAACATTTATGTATATAATATATTATACATGTACAGTGATTTATAAATACGTATAACAAACACTCATATAATTGTAGCGAAATTCGCGTGATTGATATATGCGTACGTCGGTCGAGTGAAATGAAAAAAAGTAGATCGGAAAATGAAATTACGCTTAAGCGATCAAAGCGACGACGGTTGGCTTTGGCCCTCTTTCCCTTTTTGGGAACGCGGGGAGGACCTATCCCCTTTTAAGTTCTTTTCACCAACCTCCGATTCCACCTTCAATATCCACCCCAAAATCCTTCCCTACTCACACACTTGAAGCTTATTTCAATTTGAAATTAGATCGTTTCAACTGCCCCTGAGTACTGGCCGCCATTTTGTCACACATGAACTAATCGATTACTTTCATTTAATTAAAATTGATTTAGCATTTTTTTGTAACAAAATTAGAATTGAGAGAGTATTTTTGGTATTTCTGTATTAGACAGAGATCGAGACTGGCGACATAAATCGGCGAACAATGTGTAACAATCACAATAAGCGGCGGAATCCAGAAGCGCATACGAGATGAAAACCTCGAGAATTTCTAGATCGACTCAGTTTTTTTCATATGACGAAGAAGAGTACGAGCACAAAAGGGTGGAACTCGTCCTTCGCTTTTCTTTAGGAAAGGTGTATATCAGGGTGTGGGAAATCGGTGAACTCAATACTCGGGGGTGAGTGAAGAAGGATAAGAAAAGCCACCATGTAGGGTGTAACAGGAGGTTTTCAAGGAACGGGAACTACGCGTTTTTTAATATTTCAATTTCTCCGTGCTTTTTTCGAAGTCGGCCAGGCGAGTCGGCTTAAAAAAGTGCAACCTGCAAATTCTTATTTATCACAATCTATTGGAATTTTCGGCCAATTAAAATAATCTTTTCAAAACATTTCGATTTACGACAAGATTCCATAATGTTTGACTAAATGATTTATCGTTTATTTTGAATATTTTTTCGAATAAACGTATAAACATAAAATCGCACGATGACGTTGAATTTTCGAATCATTTCCTTATTTCGCGTCAAAAACGAGCGGATCTCTGATTTCTGAAGAAAAAGTACATTAATTTCGCTCCCCCCTCTGGCATATAGTATCGTTTTTATGATATTCTACACCGCGTCCTCTCGGTAATGATGGGCACAAAGACGTCGGCCTGTCCATTTTTCAGCGTTACTGCAAGTAATTGTACAATATTGCGTGTGCATATCTCCGCCGACAATGTATTTTAACAGTCACGGTGAATTAATTTATCACTTTTTGCAACCGACCGAAGCTCACCCGTGTATGCGTATGATATTTTGTATTTTTATTGCCGTGATTCGGGGAGCCGTAAAGGTCATAAGGAACGACTCAAACATAAGGTTAATGACGATAGATGTTACACGGAACACATATCGGAACTCTTTAGTAAATATCAATCGAAACGACAATTATAATTTATGATATCAATGTTGAGGCGAAAAATTTCGTGCAAACTCTTCAGTCTGTGAATAAAATAGCAGTTTCCAACAAGTTTTCTGGGAAAATTCGCTACGAGTCGGAGCCAGATTTTCCGACAATCCAGACCAGAGTATGGTGGGAAGGGAGTTTTCCCGTCTTTTTATTTCCAACAACGGAAAATATAATAGAAAAATGCGAAATGATTTAGTCGTACATTACGTATACGTACACCAACAATACGCTCCGGCGTCTCAAAGAGAAACGCGCAACAAAAGTGACTAAATGTTTACACACAGAATATTTCTTTGGATTTCGCTAATGTCGAACCCGCTTCAAAGGGTTTAAGCAATATTTGACGGTGAATTGAACGCAGTCAAGTCTATGATCGAATTTGTTCATGGGAATACGTTAAATTTTCATGATTTGAATCGATTTTTAGTGGGCAAAGTTGCGCATGCAACGTACAACTAACGTTCCGCGCTCGGGTCGCATTAACGTTTCCGATACAATAATTTTCCAGTTTAATTTATGCTCACCAAAGGGGAAGTGTAATAATGCACCGGCGAACGTCGCATTATCCACAATTACAGGAATGGATTAATGCCTTTGACGCTCTTATGACATTTTCATGTAGAATTCGCTGCACGAACTTGCTAACATAATGCTTTCTTATAAAAGCTTTTGTCAAGCATCGTATAAATTAATTTTTATTGTTCACATATGCCCAGAAGGAAAATTATGATAATGAAAAATAATTATTGGGAAATCAGAGATTGTGAATTGATACTTTTGAAAGAATGTCACGAGACTCATAGTTTCCTCTATCCCGAAGGTACCGCTATTAGTCACTGTAATACGAGTAATATGTGTATTTTTTTCGCAGTTTCATATGATATGGATTTGCTGCATGTTTTTTTTTAAAGCCACCCCTTGTCCGATACGTACGACAAAACGCGATACTTGTTAATGACACGTATTAACACGCGAAAACGTGTCAAGGGTGGTCTGTGTGGCGGTTTTGCTTTCTAACGTTTCAAACGGGCAATAATCCGACTGAGCACTTGTCGGATTTCGCACACGGTACGTAATTGCATTTTCGCGACACCTTAAATTACCATAATGCAGTTTTAATGCGCCACACATTTTGCTTTGTAAGGATTGTTCTAATGCGACGCCTTTTTCAGTATAGCATCGTGAAAACTTGGATTCGCGCTTCACACTCGTATCAAAACGAAACGTCGATTTATTAAATCAAAATTTTTGTTATGATGTGATATAATATATTCATTTATATGAACTTTTGTCAGTACGCAACTAATGTGTGTGGGCGTTTGTCAATAAAAAAAGGTAACCGATCGCGCCGAGAGTTCAAACGGCACGTTCTACGCGCTTCCAGGCATCGCGGGGTCGGGTAGCCACATAAAAAAATAATAACCGTCTTTCCTGACATAAAAAAAGAAGGAAAATGCGTAGAAAAAAGCGTACACACCCACACAAAAAAGAACCGGGGTAAAAAACCCGGTAAACAAAAGGGAAAAAGCGGAAAAAGCATTTCGCACGATCTCGCGCCTTCGGTACCGCGCCTACGTGCAAACAATGCCCCCTATAGCTCTGCTACGACAAATTAAATTTATTTATTTTGTGTCTCGTCGAATTAAGCTTTGTTGGGATTTAACGTTTCGTATACGAAAGTTCCGATTTCATAATACGTATGCGGTTGATTAAATATTTTTCACTCAAAAAGGTTTTTTTCCAAATGACGTCCGTAGTCGTTTATGTGAATGGCAAAAGTGATTGCGTTAATTTTTTGTTATTGACACGTGTGGAAGATTCGCGGAGTGATATTCCCATTGTGATAATTATTGTCGTTTACATGTGATAGAAAATTTCATCGGTCACATGTAATTTTCGATACTTATATTCAAAGTCGTATGGTAATTTGTCTAAAGAATGTAATTATTTCTGAGTTTAATGGTTGAAAATTATAATAAATTGACACTTTATTTATTTTTTTTATTTTTTGTGTCAAATTTATCATGAAAATAATCATACCATTTCAAGTAATAATTTATTTACACATCGAATTCGAATACACGCGCTAACGATTTTATTTACCTTTCATTGTTTCTTTTTTTTATTTTAATTGATTCGACGTTTGTCAACTCAACAATTTTGAATATCAAACATTTATTACTTAACATAAATGGAAAAAATCATTTTTATCGAAAAACTTATCAACATCCATTAAATTTTAACATATATTTAAAGAACATGCAAAAAAATCAACATTGAGCAATCAGTATTTTTTTCAATAATAAACTCAACCGCGAATAACGCATACAACATATCATTACCGGAATCCCTCGTATGCGACACCATTTAATATACAAGTTTTTTACTACAAATCAGCACTTTTTTCATTTCAAATTAACAATTTTTCATTTCAAAGTAACACTTTTCAAATTTAAATTGAAAATGTGTTAATTTGAACTGAAAAATTGTTAATTTGAATTGAATTTTTTTTAGTTCGAAATGAAAAATTGCTAATTTTATTTGGGGTTTTTACTCCAAATTAGCACTTTTTCATTTCAAATAAGCATTTCTTCATTTCAAAGTAACAATTTTTCAATTCAAATTATCACCTTTTTTTTAAATTAAAATTTACAAAAAGTGTTAATTTGAATTGAAAAAGTGTTACTTTGAAATGAAAAATTGATAGTTTGAAACGAAAAGTTATTACTTTGAAATGAAAAATAGCTAATTTGAAATGAAAAATTGCTAATTTGAAATGAAAAATTGCTAATTTGAAATGAAAAAGTGCTAATTTGGAGTAAAAAACCCGTACTAACGACAACATATAAAAATCACACATCTAAAACCAGCAACAGAACAACGATCTTGTAAGCTAATGAAATTATCCCTGGCTTTGTGGGTGCGCGTGAGCATCGTCATGGCCGGGGTCGGCGCAACACCTCGCCCACAACACTGGTGGACCCCATAACAATTTGAGGCCCCATCGTCGGATGGTGGCCCCGAGGTGCAAAAACGGTTGACCTCAGAGTCACGCCGTTAACCCCTTACGGCCGGTCGTCCCTTTCGCGCGTCCCGCGGGGCTACCGACCGGCTTCGTGACGCTCAACACGGCCCCGATACAAATCATACCTGAATCGGACAGGAGTGTCTTTAATTTAACACGAAGACGTATTATCGGCGAGTGGACCAGGCTGGAAGCGTGTGGCCAACTATTCGCGAATGTCTTTTCGAATAAACAACGCGAATAATCGAAGTGCGAAAATATCAGCAGCCAAGTACCGGATGAAAATGTCGTGGTTGAAAAAAAAAACGTATAAATTAAAATTTTATCTTCTTGATTCGTTAATTCAATATGTTTTTCTTCAGTAGATGCTACATTTTTCCATCTATTTACTATATTTTTGTAATAAAATTTTGTTGGTTTAAACGCAAAATATATTTTTTTTTTCATCCTATTTACTCAACGAGTTTTTTTAGCAGACAAATAAGTGCTATATTAACCTGAATAAGTGAAAATCTGAAGGAACTAAATCTTGCGAAACAAAAAGCGAAAAAAAAATTGTAAACCAAGCTCCTTTCATTTTCGATTTATTGGGCCGTAAAAACATTTTAAATCACATCGGTAATTATGTGCAATATTTATTGTCACACATTGAAACACATTGTTATCCATTTTTACTCTTCTATTGCTTCACGATTCATTTTTCAAATTAAAATTTATTTTTATGAAATGTTTGAACTACCTATGGTATTGTTAAACTATTAACGTTTTTAAATGAGTATCAAAATGTTTTTAAGTTACATTTTTTAGATTATTTTTTTGAAGATGTTTATTGGACATGCAAAATTTTATAAATTGTTAGTTTGGCAAACAAATTTTCCGTCAACAAATACAACGAAATATTTTTTTTTGTAGTGTCGATGTATTGAAAGACCGATGGCTGAGACACAATCGATGTTCAAAATCTGATTCTGAAAAATGCAACACTTTCATCCGGTATCCTATATATATTGGAAAAGTATCATCGTTTGATTATGTTGCATATGATGTATCAATTTAAAGATTCAAATTTGTAATAAAATATGTAACGCAGCCGTTCGTGACTGTTGTAAGATCGACAATTCGCTCTTCGACGTGCGATAACTCAATTTTTTCGAATTTCTCGTCTCACGAATGATGAGCGCTAGACAAGCAAAAGTACATGAACTATCGCCGCACATTTAAACACGATAATAAACGCGGAAATGATGGTAGCGTGTGGCTGATGAGCCATTTTGCCCGTACGAAGCGTTCGAGAGCTAACTATTCCTTCGCACACATATACGCACTCGCTTAATCGCACATTCGGACACACACACACACGATAATAACACGCAAGTCGGCATTACGCGGTCGAGATATAATTAGGGCCCATTTGCTAATTTCCGAATGAGCGTTTTAACGGTTTGATTGTTTTAATGTGGGGGCGCGAGTCCGAGCGGGTTGTGACCGGCCCGAGTCGTATTTAAAAACCCTTCGGGAAACGAACGATAATGATAAAAGGCGATGGATGCTCCATTATGTCGGAATTCGCTTAATTTGCTAAGCTAATGCGAGCAAACGTTTCGTCGATGCGATCGGTCTATAGGCGCTTTCTCGCTCTGCTTCGTTAACGTGTTAACGGCGTCGTTTCGTTTGAGATTCGTTAGTTTTATTGACAGGTTCTAATAAACGTCTCTTTTGTGTTTTGATTATAAAAATCGAAATTATGATTTGAATTGTACTTATATTAGAAAGTTTTCAATTTAGATAATTATTGTTCGAAAAGATTTATATCTTTTGATGTAAAAAAAGTAATTTTCACAGACGCGAACTAGATAAGGATAAATTAAAACACAAAATTCGTAAAATTGTTACAGATAAATACGAGGTGTTTTAATAAATAGATCTCGAATCGTCGGTATGTCGTCGAAAAAAATATGTTTGATAATATAACCAGATTCGAGTGAGCAGGTTCTCCTAACTGCTATTATCTTAAATTTTAATCGAGAGATTAACGCAGACACTGATGCTCGATTTCGTTGAACGATAAAGAGGCTACAAACTGGAACCACAATATCATCGCATTAGTCGCACAATAAGATATGAACAATATGACGATCGAGAATAAATAAAATTAAACGCATACATAGCGTTCACTTTTCGGGTCATTCTGAAAGTGCATCGTCAATTGAATTTTCATAGAAAATATAAAAATTAACCGTGATCATAATTATAATTTCATCAATATCATATTCAGATGCTGATTTCTAATGTAGAACGAAACATTTATCAATACGCTATTATAGAAAGATCGAATATTTTATTTAATCGATAATATAATTTGATACATTTTATATGACCATATCCATTTGATCAAACTGGTGGTCATTGCGATCGCAAAGTGGTCAGCGAGGGCGCAGTCTGCTTGTCTTTAACTCATCTGTTCCACTGGTGGCATTGCGACCTACTTACAATTAGAGGACAGCGACTACAAAGTCTAGCACATAGACATGCGTATCGTTGGTCTGAGAGCCTCCTCCGTTGGCATGGGCGGATTGGCTCTTATGGTACATGTCCCTTACCGAAATATGACTTGGACTACCGCGGTAAGGTATAACCTAGACTGCCGCATTTGTCTGGCAAGGCCTTATCCTGCAGTGGATAACTATAGGCTGCTAATAATGATGATAATCCATTTGATAATCGCACTTGTCATATGAATGAACAAAAACAAAACATCCGATTCGGCGAAGAATCGCTAAACTTTCAGAACGACCTTTGCGCCGTACAAAGAACCACTTTAATCCCATCCACTTAGCACTAACTAAAAATCCACATAAAAAAGCCAACATCGAGATCGAGCCCGCTCATTTCGTCCAACGAAAAGTCGGCGTGAATTATTGTACGATTAATTAATCGGAATGCGCTCGTAGCTCCGAACGCACGACGCTCACATTCGATTGTGTCGATCCAAACGACGGATAACGAGACTGACACTAGTGAGCATTTTATAGTGACGTTCCTTCCAGTAGAGCACGTCTCAGAGTTCACATTTGACGGACGCCGTCAGATCCGTATCGACAATGTGGACAAGTCCTCGGAGATGCCCAATTCGTGCACCACAAACTGGTCCGCGTGCACGTACTGCGTGACCGGTACGAGAGATCGTTTAATTAATAGGCGATACGATCGACGATAAGTGATGGATGTTCGGACGATTGAATTCGCGAGTTTCGAAAGGGTGCTTCGTCGTTGGATCGCCGGTTTTTTGTAAATGTTCTGAAAATCGGACGTGCGGGGCTTGAGTGATGTGTTTCTGTGAATAGATAAACTTTCGGTTACATATATCACGTGGCAGGTATTTTTCTGTGTGCAAAGAAGCTTTCTTTTCTTTTGATAAACAATAACAATGGTTTCTTGCACGTCTCTTCCCCACACGAGGATGGAGAACTGAGCATAATCTCACATTTTTGTTCTATATGCAATAATCCCCATAGAGGGAAGCCGACAATGCACTTTTATGTTTTTTTTTTTGAGACAGGCCGCGTCCGCAGCGCATTCTTCCCCATTGTATTGTTTTCTGGTTTGAAAAGTAATTATTTCCAGCATTGTGCTTAATTTTGCCCGCCATTACACAGGTATTGTTGAGCTTTTGTGAGACGACACGATGGCCGTGTCAAATCGCACGACCAAAAGGAAGCTGGTCGTTTTTAGAAAAGAACGAATGGGTGGCCCACCTGAGCGCGTTTCGTTTCAACAATTGACCCATATTTTTCTTTTTATATGCAATCTTCGGACGCTCACCAACTTTCTAGTCCTTGAACCTTTGATAAGCACACAATGTAAATGTTATTTACTGACTGAATGAAATTTTTTCTGTAATATCACAGATTTCTTCAATACAAATTATATTCTTTCAATCTTATTATTTTAGGTTAGGTTTTTTTGTTAAAAATAAATACAATTTTATTTATGAAATATACGAAAAAATCGAATTGAAATATGTAACAAAATATATCAATGTAATAAAATTAAATAATATATATATGAAAAAAAAACTGTAACAATCAAAGTATTGTATTAGACGTCAAACGAATGATCCGTTCCACGAACGCGTAACAAACGAGCGCGTAAACGGAAATCTTCAGATTCGGGGACATTTTCGCCAGCACAAACGACAATAAGGGCGCCTTACCTGAGCCACCCTATTGTCTTCTTTTATTATAAATGTGTATATACGCATACCGAAATATACAAATGAAAAATACACGTGTGTTTGTATGCGACAACCGTTCGTCCGACCGCCTCTCTCGCTAATATTTTATCATCAATCATCCGATCGGCGGATCGCCATAGGTCCGCGGCGAAATCATCGCAATCGAGCGAGAGAAGAATTTCCGTTGTTATTTTATTATTGTCGTGCACACCTGGGGTGGTTCTCTGAATAATAATGACGCGGTTGTCGTAAATAATTGGGTTCGCGCAAATTTATTGCGCAAATCGCGAATGAACGTCGCCGGTAAAGATCGTCATTACGGAATGGCGTCCGATTTCTTTCTCTTTGAGCGCAATGTGTATGCGCATTTTGTAAAGTATGCATTATCGTTTGATAAATTTATAGGTTCACTGTGTTTATTATATTATTCAGAAGACGATCTACAGTGCGTTAATGCGAGTTGTGCAATATTTCGATGTATCGCATTATGCTTTCTGCGCTGACATCGCGAAATATATAATTTCGTATCTATATTTAATTTATTTTAGAAATATTGCATACTATCGACTAAATGTAATAAAATTCGTTTATATTACATAATAAATTTTTTTTCAACATAAAATCTAATATTCAAGTTTTTTTCATATTAAATTCAACATCGTGAATATATAAAATAAAAATCGTCGAATTCATCATAATTGTTACTTATCGATGTAATTCGTTTTTTTTTTAAACAACTCGTAACAAAACATGACACCTAAAAGAAAAATAATTGCAAAATTGACGGTTTCGTCCAAAGCGGTAGAAGCTCCTTAACCGCATCATCGCAAACAACACAGAAAAGGATCATGACCGCTAGCAGGAATTAACCGCACTTCCTCGGCAGGACATGTTTGACCTTTAACAGCATAAATAAGGGAGATTTGACGGTTATACGTACAACAGTAGAAATAATACTCGCGTACTTACCACCTATACGTCCGTCGAGTACACAAGACGCACGAGGGACGAAAATGTTTAGGGTTTCGCAGGCGCGCGAATATTTGTTCTGGACTAGATATTTGTTTAGGGCTGACCACCCCCGGCGATCCGTGCCGTATTTATTTTATTTTTAAGGCCGAATCAGCGAACTCGTGAAAATTGATGTTTGCTTTTAATATTTCTTAAATATTTACCGGGCGACACGCACCGCTCGGATTCCTATAGGGTCATTCGGGGTAAGAGCACGCGTCGGGTAAGAGAACGCAGAGCTAATATCTCCGCGGGGAGTGGAGGGAT
>JAOXNN020000072.1:1170627-1185513 GCA_028571205.2 Hydropsyche betteni | reverse complement strand
ACAATTATTACATTATTTTTGATTTGGTGTGATCAAGAAAGGCAAAGTGCGTGCTCTTGACCCGAATGACCCTACATATAATTTTTTTTTTATTGGTAGTTCGATACATTCAAATAGATTTAATCTTAAAATTATATTGTATATTACATTTTCATGTATTTTCAATTTCATTTTTAATTGGCTTTATGAAATTTGAACAACCCTGGCAAAAATGCGTTTTGGCCGTATCGAAGGGAGGGACGCGCCGGTTTCGGTCATTATTTAATTTGTTGCGCTTCTGGTTTTCAAACGAAAATAATATTTTCGGTTGAAATTTCAAAGAAACCATCCCCCATCCATCATGGTTCGTTTATAAAAGAAATAGCGAAAACTCGTATTCAATGTTTCTGTACGCGTAAGCGACATCGTTGTGCGCTCGGATGATTAATCAATTTTTTTCATTTTGAAATTAAAAAAAAATTGAAAAATATTATATTTATAAATTCAATCAATTTCAGAATAAGTTTTCGATATTAAAATTTATTCGAAGATGTCGGTTTTATGCATTCTGGAAGGTGACAAATAGACGCTAGTCCCTTCTCACTACCGAGAGCAGCATTCTTCGGGTCGAGCCCTGTGTAAACAATAGAATCCGGCTCTAAATTTCACCTTAATCATTGTGATGAGGCCCTTTTTTGTGCGGGCACAGTTTTGAGGTACAAAAATGTATATTTTTACACCGTTTCCTATTGTCCCCGCGGACCCGAGGGATGAACGCGACGGCAAAAAGGAACACACGCGCTCGCACATACGTAAAAGTATACATTTTTAAAAGAATGAATGGATATGTATTATATATTATTTCGTTTGCTTCGTCCTTTTGTCAAAGTTGGAATCATTCATTTCGTTCGGTAACTGTTGTTATTATTTGTGCACGAGGATCGATCACGCTTCAAACTGGAAATTTGTTTGATGGCTTTGTCGGATGCCGCGTATTTATTACGACTTTCATTCCATGATTATGGGATTAAATGAATTTCTATTAATTTATGAGTTTTATAGCCGGCGTTATGGATTTTATGGCATATCGAAGCCATTAGTTTTTCAAACGACATTTTCAATTATTGAGAGCGCACGCGGTTTCGATTTTGGAATGTCATAAATTAAATGCGGAAATAAAAAAAGCAACTCTTTGATATTTTTCCTCCCCCTTTTCTATCAGATCGATATTTCTAAAACTGCTGTACGTAATGGCTAAAAAATCGTATTTAAAAATTAAAATGAATCGGAGAATGTGTTGCAGTACAGTCCATTTCAATTGATTGTGTTGTTGGCAGATTTCCAATAGTTCACGCGATAAGGGATTGTAAAATTTATTGGTTTTATTGACAGCACATTAATTTTCTCGCGTATCAAATATCTAAAATTAAAATTATTGTTACATATAGATTTTTTTTCGAATAAATGTTTCTCTTTTGTTATCGACGGGCCGTTATTTGTATATGCGCCATTAAATTTTTTTCTCCCCTTTGCGATACACACATACTAACAGTTTGCTCCATATATTATACAAAATCTCTGAATATTCGTTCGTTTAAATAAAAAACAAACTGTTATTCAATTTAAAATGTATCGCATGAGATACGATTTATGAATATTCATGCATTTCCTCCTATAAACCTATTGTATTTCAATTTTTTTATATAGCGCGATCGATACGTCACACATAAATTTTGTATCAATCGATTGAATGAATAAATGAAAAAAGAAATGTTAAATCGCTGAAACGTGGTATAATTTTGATATGGATTTTTCACTTAATTTCAGCGTTCGATCAACCATCTACCCAATACCCCGTCGAGATCTTCATAGATTATTCGCGAAAGGTCAGTGACAACAAACCATCTTTTGAAATGAAAATTGATATTTTTGTGATAGATTATATATTTCCCTATCGTTTCGCAATAAACCAAAAGGCGTTCCTATAAGAAAATATAAAATCCATTTCGATTTTTACGTATAATATATCTTATAAGAATATAGAAAATGTTCCAAATCATCAGAAATATATCGAAATTTTAATATTTTAATGATATTCACGGATTCGTCATGATTTATTGCACAATTAAAATTTAAAACCCGCTTTAATTATGCACTCAACGCTCAAATGCAAAACATAACACCCTTCAAATTACACCTCGGCAATTATTTCACACCGCAAAAATGCTCATTAAACTTCAGCGGAAAAAATAACATAAAAACTAAAAGCAACCCCCCTCCGGGCGGTCTCGCAATAAACGACGCGAAAAAACTGTTCAGACATCCAAGTGCAAAAAAAATCTTATTAAAAAAAGCAATCAAAACATCCTTGTTGGTGTATCAAACTCTGTGGGGCGACCAGCCTATGCCATTAATTTTGCATCACAATTAAATCCGGCACTTTGGATATTTTTTTCCTTCGTCAACTAAGTATCAACCCCACCGATCCAAAGTTTTTTTCTTATTGACAACTACCCTCTAATTGCAAGTTTTTCATTCGATTCGATTAACATATAAAAAGAAATTGAATGGTTTTCGAGACTACCAAAATCTGAAACTATTTTATAATTTTAATGAAAGTCATGATGATTTTTCGCACTTGGTAAGTGTTTTTTTTTAATGATGTTAGTTTTTCGTAGAAAAGTATTATCTATGACTGAGCACGTCGAGTCATTACGACACCATTGTTTGCTCTCACCCCCCATAAACTTTATACCCCCATAAAAGCGATAAAAAATACGCACACACACAGCGAATTATTAATTCAAACACAGAATTAAAACTTTTTTTGTCGTTTATTGTTTGCGATTTCAAATCGGATATTGTAATTAATGTCGGTTCCGTTCCAAGAACAAAAGTTAGCTTTTTACCGGGTACCGGCACTACAAAAGAGTCGCACCAAATTTTTTTATACCACATTGTGCTATATGAATGTAAATAATACGTGGTGTTTGTTACATTTCATATAAAAGAACGATTCGCATAATTATTCGCATACATGATGTGGCACGAATTCAAATTCGTCACAAAAATAAATTGTTACGTATCAATTATGCAAGGAACGTGCGCATATCGTTCTCAAAAGATTCATAAATAAATACATATATAAAATTTTATAAAGAATCTTAGGGTGTTTCTGAAATTTCAGAATAAATTATTGAAAAACGTAATTATTAGTCATGGGGTTGTCGTTCGACGGTATGCGTCGCCATTGTACGAAAATCGCTACAAAGATATAAAAGGCCATTATTTTCGCCGTATTATTTCGCCCGAGCTTTTATTTTTATTCGAGCTTTTTCATACGTATGCCGCGATATCGATTTAAACAAAGCTGCGCCGCGATATGAAACAATGCATTCTGGTGCATTGTCTTCGACGGGTGGTGCATCGCTCCTATCTAGCACAAAGCAGGGGGACACATGCAGTAATGTGTTTTTCCATGGGTTTCTCGGTAACTCGTTTTTTTAATGGGTTCCATTTTTTTCATCCCTCACCCAAAGGGGTCGAAATATCCGAGGGGTGGTTCGCTCTGACGAAATGCAATTCGCGTGCAGATATCGATATAAAAAAACTGCAAACGTTCACCCTTCTTTTAGCTAACGAGTCGATATTCGTATTTTGTGTGTATCGATACGAATCCGTTCGATTTGGCGGGGGTTAATTTTTATGTTTGAAATGGGAGTGTGTGTGTGTGTGTGTGGAGAGAGAAAGTCGTTTTTTCGTCGTCGATGTTTGACTGTAATTTATACTCCCTCGTAAAAAAAGCTATAATCTCTTTTTTTTAATCGCGTCACGCAATTTAAAAGAAGATCGCTACGCATAAAAATAAATACGCTCTATACAGGCGAAGATGAAAGTTTTCCATCGGGGATGGATGAAAAAATAGGGGAATGCTTTAATGTTTTCTAGGCATGACGAAATAAAGCGTCTTCTCCGAAAATGAATCACGACACATTTATATAAGAAGACTCTTTTAATGAAACTTTACATAGAATATTTTATAGACTTTCACGTCATTATGGCAGTGAATTAAGTGCTGAATTTCTATTTATCACAATAATAATTTTCAAAATCTTGTTTTATAAAAATAAATAATTTATTTTTTACAATTTTCAATGATTTATTTACAAATATTTTAATCGGCACTGTAACAAATACACTCAAATTCCAAACAAACTTACCAATAAAAGCGACACTCGAAAATATGATCCAGCATCGATCGCCCTCGACGAATCGTCACAAAGGATTTTCGCGCGAGTTTTTCCAACCGGAATGAGATTCTTCAAAAAACGACGAGTGTTTGTATACGCTCCGCTGTACGTATACGTACACATGTACACACAGTCAACAGCCAAACTTAATAATAACCGAGTCTCGGCTCGAGTTTTCCATTACGCGGCCGCATCATTCGCATTACGTTTTCATGAAAATCTACTATGCAATCACTTCCCATTGTGTCCGCTGGCGAAATATTAAACCCACGTCTGTGAGCGCCCTCCACAGCCAAAAGCCTCCCACATTTTCCCTTAACACTTGCGCGGGAGCACGAGGTGGAAAATGTCGGTGGGTGGATGCGTTAACGTCTTATATAATATTTAATGTATAATACACGCTCCCCATGCTAAAGTCGGTAAGCAGAAATAATTGCATCTCATGATAGTTCTTCGTGTGCTATAATTCAAAAGAGAATCTTGGAGTTAATTAACCGAAAAGTAAACAAATGAATCTCTGGGTTATGTGCAGTTTTTATTAAGAAAAAAACTGTTGTGTCTGCGTCTTCTGGATAAGACACATCAAAGCTATGATCTGACGCCTTATTGTAAAAGAAAACGCAATTATATGCAAAAGGAGATCCACCCACCCCTATTGATTTACGAGGCGCACAAAGGTGTACAATAATTTAGTTCTACGAGAGAGCAAAAAAACTGTTAAGGACAGGGGATGTTTGAGATGAAAACGAACCCTTATCCAGCGTTTGGTAATCTCTTTTTCATCCCCTCGCACTTTCTTTAATTTACGGGGAAATTTTTATATATGCACGAGAAAGTGAGATATAATTTTCTTTTTCATTGATTCTCTGAAAAAAATTTGAAACGTTATCAAATTCCCGCTAAACATAATATGTAATTTGAGATTTTGTTTATATATTCTTAACAAACATAACTGAAAAAATTATAAAAAAATATATAATATTTCTTTATATAAGTAATATGTTATGGATTGTTACTGAAATAATGAGTTCTTTTTACATGCATTAAAAATGATAATGCCATATTCCGAAACGAAAGATTATTTTTTTATATATTATTATAAGCGTTTCTCGTTTTTCATCTTTTCATAACTAAGGTGGGAGAAAAATTCGGAGGGGACGTGAAAAAGAAAGTAGAAGGTGGATGGCCTCGTGCCTCCACGGGCCAACCAACTTCCCCGACAGTACGTGTTTCGCTCTAATAATAACTTAGAAGGGTATAATTTTTCCTTTTAAAAAAACTTTTTGATTAGATAAAATAACGAAGGAAGATGAAGAAAAAAACAGAGAGCGAAAGGCAAATAACAAAAGGAGTCCAAATTGGCCGCAGGCAGGTTCGGCGCCCGCCGCCTCAAAAGATGGATGATTCCGTTTCATTATACCTAATATAATATCGCGGGGGGAGGGAAAAAAATTATATAACGGGAGGAAATTCATAACGTGTGCGTTCTAAGAAACAATAGGACGCTTTTCCGATTTTCCGTCGGTCGGCTTCCGCTTTTCTTTCGGCTAATTTAAATGCGCCTTTGGCATGAGATAGCGAACGCGCAGACAATTGCCCGGTTATTTATTGCCTCGTTATTATTAAAACGACCGCCGATGACTGCTAATATTCTCGTTGGGAGACACGAAATTTATATCTTTTCATCTATTGCCGGCTTATATTTAAATATTAATTCGCCCCGCAACGACCGAACTGTCGAATAATCGGAACGGTTACGACTTTCGCTAACTGAATTCTCCGAAAATTTAACACAATCGGAAACGTACTTTTTTATATTGTTATAATGTATTTGTTGCTGGCAGTCGATGCGTATTGTGTAGGAAGTGTTTGTTCAACAGAACAAACGAAACCGTAGGACCGAATTGAAAAAAATAAATAAATCGATGCGGCATTGTCGATTGTGATCAATTATTCAGTTCAGCTTCGTTGTTTGCAGTGAGGACTAACGCCGAGGTAAAATTTAATTGTGTCATATTTTGTGTCGTAGTGCTGAGTACACACTAGCATACTTTGTAAATACATTGTATTGTGGTAGTGATAGATAATACAATATTATCAATCAATACTTCGCAACCGTATCGAACGCGCGTGCACCCACTTTTCATAGTTAGCTTTAGTCCATTGGCGTACTCGATACTACTAATTATATAATATTTCCAACTAAATATACTTAATTGAATTTCATTCTAATCACTTCAAACGGGATATTTTGAAATTTCGTTTAACCTCCTTGTTTTATTAGTTTTCAATTTTACAAATGTTCAATTCAATGAAAATTAAAATTGAATATTTTTCCATGGTTATTTTCTAAATTTTGTTTCTTTATTTTTTTGAAATTCAAAATTTTGCTGAATTTTCATCCCTGCCACTGGTCATTTGATTGGTATTTTTCTCCCCGTCGTACTGGGTTAAGGGGTGTTTTTTTTTTTTTTTCGAGACTCGAAGGGGTTGCGTCCTCGGGGAGTTGTATAAATTCCGCTCGGCTGATGTCCGCCCGTTCTTTTACATAGAAAACCAACTTCGGAAACTGATTATTGCTTCTCGTAGCTTTCAATCGGAAGCTATTGGAAGCATTGAAATAATTTTTCATTTTGATTTTTATTTTTATAAAAACTACTAACAATAAGCATCGATATTTTGATAATTATCTCAGTATATCATCTTAAAAATTTTAAGAAGATGAATTTTAATTCATAAGAAATCTTTACATTATAAAACTGCTCATTTTATATTTTTAATCATGCAGAAGTAGATTTTAATTAACGCATTTTTGTATTTTTGAAATAATAGTGTTAATCTCGACACTTGTTTAACAAACAAGATAAAAAGGTCTCGCAATTTAATTAGCAAAAAAGCATTCATCCACTTTAGCATACAAATAAAATATTTCAATATATTTTTCACCCTATCGATAATAATTGATATTGGTATGCCGTTGAGTCATCGCACCCTGTTACAAAGTAGTAGTATGTAATATTACACATAGAAATCCCTTAGGCCACAACTCACCAGAGACGTCCACAATTATGTCCTTTTTTAGCGTTGCCTAGGCCAGTAATAAAAACGACTTGACCCTTTAATAAGTGCCCTTACATAATATATGACCCTTCGGCCAAGTCTCGTAGCCGCGATGTTTTACCATAATTATGGAAAGTGCTGTGAGTTATATGACGAGTTGTTGTCGAGCTTCACCCATATATAATATGTGCATGCGTACTTTTGTATGAGAATCTTTCGAAATTTTACGTTCAAATACGATTTTTAAAGATGAATATTGATCTTTAACTTTACTTTTGAGTGTTGTGATTCATAAATTGTCTACATGTGTTGTTTATATACGTATATTTTCAATTTAGAACTCGTTTATCGAATTTACGTTTGTGCTTGGTCGATATAGTGATATACAACGAGTTTTGTAATATAAACGAAGAGGTCGGACCAAAAGGAGATATACCCCCATAAAAATCCGATCGGCTGCTAAAACAACAAATCATCCATTTTATCTTTTCAAATTACGCTTTTAACGCGTCCCCATTTCAAATTCAACCGCCCACATATCAATTAAAGATACCCCTCCCCATACCAATAATATAAAAAGAGCGTTTGGCTCGCGCTATCGTTTATATCATTTAAAAGGAGATAAACTGCCGAGGAACGGCCCACCTCGTCATCCTGTACGTGTTTGAACAGAAACAAAAAAATTAATAAATAAGTCCGTTTAATAAAATTTCGATTGAAAAAAATGTTTTTTTCAACATCGAGTTCGGTAGGCAGAGCCGAATGAACACATCTCTCGAATCTTTCGTATGTGAAAAGTGTGTTCACGCCCACTCACAATATATCAAATCATTTAAAAAAAAAGCGAACAGAAACTTCGAAACATCTGTATTTAGTTTTATCATGAAAAAAATTATCTTTGATTCCTTATTGAATATACACGTAATAAATAAAATGGTGTATACTACTAATTTATATTTGAAGCTCATACGGTACTTATATTTTTGTATAAATTTTTTCACATAAAGACATTGCTTTTTCCGTACTATAATTTGTTATATAAATGTTAAGCAGATTAGGGATCGCTCGAGCTTATTAATCAGCGTGTTTTAAACCGCCCCTTAAACGCCCCATCTGCTGCAATAATTATCCCTTTGGTCGACACCCTTTCCATCTTGGGAGATGAGAAGGGTTGGCCCGATTCAAATGAGACACCTCGCGGCCACTAATAAAAATAATTATAGACCCTGACCGAATTAGCGTCTTAATAATGTAGCTTTTTTGTTTTTGCGCAAAAACAATTCTAAGCCTTCAAATTTTACTGAGAAAATCCGGTTAACCGCTGAGATTTAATTACAGCCCTCGTTGAAGGGTTAGTTAACGCTGGTGAGGGTGTTAAGCGACATGCAAATATTGTCCGTGTCGGAGTCTAACCCGCCTTGTAATAAAGACGATGAGAAAGGGTTGAGAAGCCAAATCTGGCAGCTAATGAAAGGCCTATTATACAACCCCAGACAACCGAGTCAGTTTGGAGGGTTGATGCGGTCGTAGAGCAGATTTCATTAACCCTTTAACAAATCCTTAAACTGATGCGCTTTTCCTGCAGGAAAATTCTGAGATTTTCATCACTGTTGGCATCTTTCAATTTATTGTCAGTTGATTTGTTTTACCTCTAGTAGATTTTTTTTAATCAAGAACATTGTTTGTATTAAAAATAATCATTAATAATATGCTAATATTATAATGATTGCTGTCCGATAATTTATGAGATCAATTAAATGATCTTATTTAAAAAAATCACAATTCGTATTTTATATACGTAACTTGTTAAAACGGTGTTAAGCATTTTATAACGAGCTGTGAATTTTAACAACTTAATTAATGTCACCCTCGACGCCCTCACGTCTAACAGGAAGGAAAAGGGAAGAGAAAATTAATTATCCAAAACGCTGTACAAAATAGCCTCGGGTAAAGCTAACACCACCGAACAGCCAATTAAGCTTATGAAAGTAATCACGTTTTAATTCTATAATATATTCTCACGAGAAAAATTCATGTTTTTTTTTCCTTGAATTTTATGAACTTCAAACGGAAGCGATTGATTTTATGTAGAAAAAATGCGCCGAAAGTATAATTTCGAGGCGTCGAAAAATCAAAGAAGACTTTTCAAGTCTGGGGTTTTTAAATTTACGGAAAAGTTAATCCCTTCGGCGAATGGAAAAAAATCACCCTCTTTTTATTAAAATAAACGAGCGTCCATCCATCCCCTTTAGCGAAAATCCCGATGTTACAAAACACTTTTATTTTTCCACGTTTCGGAACTCATTTACGGGCCGGGCGCGCACCCCCGCGTGGGCGTGACTCAATTTACACCCTCATTACGGGAATTAGAGAGCCACCTTTAAAAAAAGAGAAACATTTTCCCTTAGTGCGGGGTTTCTCACCTAAAACACCAACCCTCCCCTGGTCTACGTTTGCCGAGAGCTTTTCCAAGAAAATTTGTCGGAATCACGTAGGGTTGCTATGAGTGAACTCGCAAATAGATAATCATTTCGATACCTATTTTTGAAAATCAAATTGAAATATTTTCAAATGCTAATATATATATTTTTAATATATATTAGTTTTTTCAATTATTCGTAGATAAATCTTTAAGAAAACTGTGTAATATTTTATTTTACTTTAAGAATTTATAAATGCTATAGGTGTTTTGAATGTTTTCATAGAAATTAAAATAATGAATTCTCTAATTATAATATTTACAAGTTAAATGTTATATTGAATAATTTTATAAATCAAATTTTTCCATATACACATATTGAAAGTATTATATTGTATTAAACCCTGATTTTCGGAATGTTCGCACTTGACTCTGTGTGACTGGGTGGGCTCGGTGTGTCTTCGGCTTTTAAAAGGTGTGAGATTTCGGGTGATTGTTGTTATTTTTCCTTTCGCCGACCCTTAGATGTGTATCGAAACTTTCTGCTGCGAGAAAGAAGGGCTTTCGAGTTGGCTGTACGT
Organism: Hydropsyche betteni; assembly: GCA_028571205.2. NCBI lineage: Eukaryota > Metazoa > Arthropoda > Insecta > Trichoptera > Hydropsychidae > Hydropsyche > Hydropsyche betteni. The sequence continues at coordinate 1,175,224 of JAOXNN020000072.1, read as the reverse complement.
GTTGCGAAAGTAAATACGTCCGCATTGTAAAGGGAAATGGCCGCTTGTAACCGGACGGGGCGTATTTCTAGCGGACGACCGTGATGCAATTTTTAATCGGATACCAACCATTTCGAACTCAAAATATTGCAGAAATTATATTTTCCAATCCTTTTGTTGATCTCTGATGGTTAATGGAATTATGCGGGGAGCACGTTCCGCGGATTATCATCGGTCGTATGAAACAACAACAATTATCTCTAAACAAGTATATCCCTTTTAGTACGGCTCAGTAATGAGCGTATATGATGCCAAGATTAATGAATTGACCCAGTAATGTGGCACGCGAGCTTAACTCATTAAGGACGTTTTCAGTAAATAAATTATCGCCTCCGCTATTTGCAGTTAAACTAGGACATAAAAGTGCAACATAACTGTCAGAAATATTTTTTAAAAAAATAATTAAACCGAATCGTTTCTATTAGAAGAATCCGAAATTCAATGAAAGTATATATAATCAATTATAACGTTTTTCTATTGCTTCTTTATAATTTAATTGGTCTTTTGATTGAATCTTTTTTTTGACATGTATTATATATGACTTTGATCAACATCCAAGTTGATAATCTCTGTCCTTATACCGGTGACTCGTATGATTATTCCAATTATAACGCATCCCGTTAACTAGCGGTGATCGTTTTAATTCCCGCCTAAATCGCACAACGACGTCACGTCCTCTGCCCACGTGCAAATGATTTATCAACGTCTTCCGGCACACAGAAGGTCTTTTAATGACGATCCTAAATCTTCTCGATCGTTTTTCGGCAAATTATCGCAAAACGGAATACTGATTGACGCTTGGGTCTCGATACGAAATTAATATCGAAATGCACATCTCCGAAACGCGGTTCCCTCGTTTCGTTCGATAACTATGGGGTGAAGTGGGTGGGGAAAAAGCGCATTTCATAAATTGCGAAAAACGTCAACCGCGATTTTCGCTTTCGCCTCCTCTCTTCGATTTTGGGGTGAGAAGACGTAAAATTCGACATATCTGATATAGCGAAAGAGAGTATGTCTCTTAGTAGGGTTGTAACTTTTGAAAACGTGTGAGATAAAAAAAACCAATTGCAAATTTTATATTTAAAAAAATATATATATTTATAATGTTTTCTAAACGCGCAATTAATCTGGTCATTTTATCACTTTCGAACTCGATTTCACTTGCGCAACTTGGGCGATTTCTTCACGAAATAACATTTAACTTTATATATAAATCCGATTTCGTCCAAACACTTGAAAATCTCCGATTACAGCCGCGTAATTAAACCGCCACCCACCCTCCGCCTAGATTCGTTTCCGTCTCGGACGATTCCTTACGACTGTTAATCTTCCTTTGGCGCACGCTCGACCGATTTAATTGTTTGCTTTAATTAAAAAAATCCTGAAAAATAAGATTAGAAACGGGGCGAGGATCGCCGACGGGGAGAACGTCGAAAAAAGTCAAGATATTCACTGCGAAGAGGAGAAAAAAATAGGAAAGAAAACGCAATCAAGCATTTTCTCTCGCACCGACGCTCTTCCGAACCGTGTTGTTCTGCGCGGGGTGAGTTTCGGGGGTCGGCCTTTCCGCGGGTTTGGGGCTGGATGGCTTTTGTTGTGGAAATCGCCGGCAAATAGTATAAAAGAAGATTTTTTTAATTTCAAAGTCGATTTATTTCTCGACTTGTTGCCGTCTCGGTCGCTCTCTTCCCGGCCGTGTTCCGTCTCGTCGAATCGCGAAATATCCAATTATTATGATACGCCAGTAATCCGACGAGCACGAAGTACATGCTGAAAATAAGAAAAACATAACGCAGAACAAAACGACGGAATTAAAATAAGTTTTCGTATTTAACGATGACCTGGCACATTCTGTTGCCGTGTTTTGATGAGACGAAGTTATCGCGCGATTCGAATGGCTCAATTCAGATTGAACGAATTTGAACAGAGATTTTTTTTACGATTCGAAATTTATTTTTGAGTAATTATTGTAATATTCATAAAATAATTTCGAAACGAGTATAACGATACGCGATCAAACAAAAAAAACGTATACATTCGAGGAAAATTAAACAGCGCAATTAAATATCAATTTTCAACATGCGCGTTGTCAATCGCGCAAACAAAATTTTGAACTTCTACCGTCACACTGACATTTCCCATCAAAGGACAATCAAGTAAGGTCATCGCGAACTACACGTGTTGAGCCCGAAATAAATCAACGCACACTCGTACACGTGTACACGCGATACGAGCGGCATATTTTTCGCTGTACATATTTTCCTTATATTTCCGTTAGCATAGCGTACGTGTTTTGTCGGACTCGTCCATCACACGGCGAGAAGGCAATTCCTCAGCATCACATTACTCCGGCATTACCATCCCCGGCAGCGAGACGCGTGATGTATAAACGTCAAAATTAACGAGCACGAGCCCATCTCATTTCGCGATAAAAGAATACCATTCTCATCTTGAGCCACCCCCCGGCCGCCCACCACCCCACTAACCACCGTTGGCCTTCCTGAGAGTCCGCCGCCCTCTCCCTCGTTCGCTCGACATCCACGTTCTCCTCGAAAACGTACATATATTATGAGGGAAGAACGCTGGTTCTGGCGGGACCGTTTTCTCTCTCTATCACTACTAGAAGTACAATCGTACAGGGCGATACGAAAATTGAGGGGTTTTTGCTAAAAAAATGTAACTAAAATCAAATTTCAAGTATTGTTACGTTACGTTTTTTTATGTATTGACGCGTTATCATGATATTTTACTACACGTATTGTTCTCCGTATGATACATTTGTAACATTTTATTTGAAATATCGTTATCTATATATAGATTTTTTACTCCAAATTATCACTTTTTCATTTAAAATTAACAATTTTTCAATTCAAATATAAAAAATGGATGTTTGTATATATAATATTATATAATGGTAGTACCCGGCGTTGCTCGGGACTTAAATTTTAAATCAAATTATTTTTTTAATTTAATTTCCCGTTTTGGTTTCTGAGAAATATGGTCACCCTATTTTAATGATACTAAAACCTTCTCAACAAAAAAATATTATTTTATATAGAGTTGGGGGAACATTTTTTTATGGACCGTCCCGTTTTGGGTTCCGAAAAATATGGTCACCCTATTTCGATGATACCAAAACATTTTCGATAAAAAAATACATATACATGCCAAATTTCGTGGAGATCAGTCGAACGGTGTTGGAGTAATACGGCAACAAAAAAACGAACAAACATCCATTTTTAAATATATAGATATACCTACATTAGAAGTCGTTTCACTTCAAAATTGTCATGTATATATATTTTTTTTTGTCGAGAAGGTTTTTGTATCATTAAAACAATAAAAAAATTCAATGCGAAGAGTCGAAAATTTGCCGTTTGTTAAATTTAGTTTCCTTGGTTACGCAATTCATAGAATCATATAATGCTGATAATACAGTCTGGCAGGACAACGTCTGCCGGGTCCAGCTAGTTAAATATAATTTTCATCAATCAAAAATAATTTCAGTAATTCATAATAAAATTTCGAAACGATCCGTCATGAGTTCGTCATTCGCGAGCGGCCGTGTAGCATCCGTATATGCACATGGTCGCGCTTGTGTGTAAAACATCCACGTCTTAAGTTATATTTCTTTCATCCCTCATTTTTGCAGCCCGCGGCAATCTCGACTGGGGAGAAAGTGGGTGAGATCGCCACCTACCCACCCACCGTCCCACCCTTACCCGCCGCGGGATAGCTATTAAAATCCGTCATGCGAGTAAGATAGCAGGCAAACCGAAAAAAATTTCCTTCACATGGAAGGAGGCTTTAGGGGAAGGGGAGGCGGGAAGACGATGGAAGGGAATAGCCGCCGTCCCGGGGAGGGAAATATGGATCAACATTTTTTTATTTTCTTCTCCTCCGTCTTCTTCTTCTTTAAAAGGGAAACTCGCTTCGCTCTGAGCCAAAAGGCGTCTTAATGGCCCGAAGATCAATACTTATTACGTGCGCTATTGAGAGTTTATATCGTTCCCCATATATCGCACGAGAAATTCTTCTCCTTCTACTTCTTTTTTTTCGCTTTTGGGCTGATGATAACGGTGGAAAATTCTCGCGCGCCAGAACGCCCTTATTTGCACAAATTGAAAACTCACGCGCTAACTCTTTTTCGCGACGCCTCGATGAGCGATTTCAAATGACGCTATACAATCGACCGATATCATATGAAAAAACCCAAAATATAGATACTACGTTATATTTATACTATAAGTGTTATTCAAAAAATTTATTATAATATTTTTATTTCGAAATATAATATTTATAAGATAATATATCAAACAGTGAATGGAAACTATAGACTCGTTTCACGTATCGAAAATCATCAACCAATTTAACTGAACTGATTTAATAATTGAAAAACTTCATCCGAGAACTCTTTAATAAATCACGAACAATCTACTCACGTTGATTACTTTTGACGCTTAAATTAGCGTACGTTGTTGGATATACTACTCTGTAAATTAAGTAATGAGACTGATTTTTTTAAATTTTTTTATCCAAATAAAATTACAATTCTATA
>JAOXNN020000072.1:1156173-1170357 GCA_028571205.2 Hydropsyche betteni | reverse complement strand
CTCCAAGCCCAGCGCCTCCAACGTTGCCAGATCCAACGCGACGTTGCCAGTCTCATTACTTAATTTACACAGTAGTAAACTAATCTACTATACTTTTCAAATGGGAGGAAAAAAACACTCGACAAAGACATGCATTAATAATTAAAGTTTGTTGTACTTTGAACGTTTGCTTTCTAAGGGAGGGTCCAGTTTAGAGACCGCCCCGGGGTGGGTGGGCCACCCTCACCCACTTCGTTAGCCGCCAAATACGTGAATCCAATATATTTTTATATACATCTAAAATAACGTATCTACGTGTATACGTGTATGTGGAGGCGTCGGAAAAGCCGACCAAATTGAATCCTATGAAAGTTTCCCCAAACACTAAATTGTACCCGTTCGCGTTATTATATCGAGTAATATGTGCTACTTTATACTATACATTTGTGCAAATAAATATTCGAGATTTTATGATGAAAATTATATGAGATTCACTTTTGAATTATAAATCTATATAAAAAATATTCTGGTATAACAATTTATCTTTTATTTCATATCATGCTTTCAGTAAGATTCATTAATTTCAATGGAAATTAATATACCATGTTTTTAAAATATGATCTTTATTTTAAAATTCTATTAGCCGATAATTTAAATGTAAAAATAATATTGATATTCATTTTTATGCAAAGTACAATATTTTATAAATTTCAAATCAAAAACACATTTACAAAATCATTTTGCATGTATGCATTCATCGCGGCGTTGGCAAGACAGACGCACACACATATCAGAGCGTGCTGAAATGTGTATTTATTGTACGGGGGCGACGTATAGAACTTTAGTATTTTTCGCAACATACTTTTGCACTCGTAATGTCAAATTTGTGTCGAGAGAGAGAAGAAGGCCCCCATCCTCGCCAGCTTTCCACCCATCCGCCCACCGCCCATCTTGTCTCCCGTGTGAGGGGCTGGTGGGAGGAAATGGGTAGCTCCACCCCATCCCGAGGGTATGAAGATGCCCGACCGAGGAAGAGGGTGTCAGCTTGAATGGGGAGAAGCCAGCTTAAAAGTAAAAAAATAACGATTTTTGGGCAAACGCGATGAGAATATTGAATATATAAAAGGCTGGGGTTGTACTCCGACCTGCTGCGCTTAAACGAATATTCATACACTATTTATATTTATTCTAAATGCATAAGACAATCGTAAACGTAACGGTTTACACGTGTAAATCACACTTGCTATAATTGGATTCTCATAACTCGCAAGAGAAACCTTCTAAACAATCCAAGTATATTTGATTACGTGTTTTTTTTTTTCGTGAGTTACGTACGCTATGTCAATTCGAAGATGTATAAACTTTTATTCATGAAGCTCTTTGTTATTCTGGAAGCTGCTGGTTGCAGCCGAACTACTTGTATTGCAAAATCCACCTTCTAGTGTGGGTGGACTCTTGCAATTTAATTTTTTATGTGTTTTTCTTCCACGGATCTCCCTCACTAGATACGCTTACCTCCATGCAGCTTCTCTGTGTCTCCCGCTCGTTTTTTTGTGAATAGCGTGGGGTGCGGAATGCGATATTATGGAAAAAGATATAGGAGATAGGGGACTAAAGCTTACGATTTCGTTATGGTTTGTTGAGAGCGTTTTTAATTAGAGATATGATGAATTTTTTTACGGGAATTGAAGGCCGGAAAAATATGTGCGAAGAAAGTGATTATTGTGTTTTTATGCTTCCTTTGACAATAAATTCTCCCTCGCACTTACAGCGCTTAGTCATTCGAGCATTTCGCTTGAGAAATTAATTTCGTGTTTTAGATAATATAATTTTCAATTAAATATTTAATATACAAAAATTATTTTTCTTATAATTTTGGCATGAACGCTTTGAACAATTCGTTTTTTTTTTAATATTAAAAAAATAAACTGTGAGAATATAAAAATAAAGTAAAAAAAGTGCGGAAGATTTAAAATTTTTAATAATTGATTAAGAACGTGTTTGAATTTTTTCGAAAGCATAAATTTGCTTAAATTTTATTAGAATGTTTAGTGAAAAATAAAAAAAAATATATATTTTAGCTTATTTGGAAACTAATATCGAATGCAGTTTGCAAAATTTACGAGAACGTTCCGAATAAATTATTCGCGTAATTCGCAATAATGCTACTCGCTTCATTGGGGTGTGTCACTGCAGTTGCACTTAGCACAAAGAATACATTAATGATTTTTTTTTTTTTGAAACACACCACCCTCAACGTTCATATTTTAGTTCGTTATGAAAGGATCCCTTCACTTTTTTTTGCGTTCGTTCCACACCTAAATGAGGTGTCCCCCACAGGAGTGTATGCCGCAAGTAGCCTCCTAAGCTCTCTCCTCTTTTTAGAGAGATATTGTCCGCCGTCTCCACGAAAGATCTCGTGTTGTTTTTTCCCCATCCTGGTGGGACATTAAACATTCAGAAGGCACCTGCGGTTTGAAATTTCAACATGGCGACCGCTAATGGACGAGGGGGACCCAGGAGGTGAAAGTGATGCCGAAGGACCCACCTTCGTCCTCGGAGAACTCGCTGCTGCACGGGAACGGGAAAATACGAGGAGGTTCGCTATCGAGAAATGGCTAATATAAAAGTTGCAAAAGTTTCTGACGATGAAAAATGACTTCGCGAATTTATTTTGCGCGCGAATCGTTATTATTATTCGCACAGAGTCGGCAAGTCAATTACATGTGGAGGGTCTCTTTCGAAAAATTTGATTTCTCGATATCGCTCAACAAGGTTATCGGGACGTCGAAAACTCTCGGAAAACCGTGAAAGTCTCGAATATTTATAAATCCAAAAGATAATTGTGAAATTCGAAACGGATCAAAAGTATAGATGTGTTTTTAAATCTTGGATTTCGTGCAAGGGTTCGAGGTTGCGCATATATAATTGTCGTGTGTCCGACAATGAGCCATTATTGATTATATGGGTCCGAAAGCGCGGCGGGGCACACAAAAGCGGCGCGCGCCCGCAATTACAGCCTTCGGGGGTCGGCTTTTTGTGGAATATTCAATTACACGAAATGTCATTGGAGTCAATCAATACCACGCCGAAAGAAAAAGAAACGAAAGGGACGGAACGGTCGTATGTGTACGGCCACACACACTCGTCTATCCAACACACTGACTTGATAATGATTTGTAAATGAAGGGGCGTGCGCGGCGAAAGGTAAACATCGCGTTCGACCATCGCGAAAACATCAAATATTTAACGGTTAACGACGAGGTTTTTCCGGACCCCGGATTGATCGTGACGACAAAATCAATTCATTACCATCGGGAAAATGTACACGGCCGTTCGGATTTCGAATAATTTTATATATCGTTTTGCATACAACTAACGAAGCCTGAGTCTCATGGAAATTGAGTACTAAAAACCATATTTTAAAAATTAACGATGCACATTTAGTTTATTTTCAAGTTTTTCATATAATCGCTATGAAAGAAAATCTCTGTCGAAATTGATATAGGATGCGTCGTCTTACTAAAGATAATAGAATAATCGGTTTGTTTATGCAATACAAATAACACACATTTGTCGTTCGTATATCAAGTTTTCAACCTATTTAACGGTTCGTCAACTCGAGCTGCATACGATTATGTACGGTTGCATTTGGCGCAGTTGTACCTTCGCATACGATTCGGCGCCGCATCATCGTATGCAGTATGCATGCATGCAATATTCAAACGGCTCGTTAAAGCCAAAGCCCGTCAAAGTTCAAAGATGCATTTAACGAACGTCGACTCGCATGCGCCTGGCCGGGTCTCGCCATAAACAGAATATATATGTCGGACAACAAACTCAAAATAATTGAGAGCGGAGCGCCCCGCGAGGACGCACGTCGATCCGAATGATTTTGTATGGAAATTTGCGCGGTATGCCATTTGAATAATGTCGTGTGAAACGGAGAGTCGCTCAATCGGACGCCGAATGCGCTTTGCATTTAATGCGACAGAGACAATGAGATCGAAACGGCCGAAAAGGAATTTCCGAAAGGCGAGCGAGCGCGTCTCTTCGGCGTTTCCTTTTCATCTCTAGATACAGGAGTCATTTGCATAATTCCCGAAAAGAACGTTTTTCAAAAAAGTGTCGCACGTTCCGCTCCACGTGAGAAACGGGCACACAAAGGTTAATGAATCGTGTACGAGCAACGCGACACAATGCTCGTCGCGCTGCTTAACGAGATGTAAATTAGTTTTAAGCCTTTGGCGCTGCGGCACTTGCTCGACTTATAATAAATATGTACATATAACAGGGCTCAAATCCCCGGGATTAAGAAACCTTTTAACTGGTTCGTGTATTCGTGCGGTGCACGTAGAATTGCGCGACACAAAAGTCAACCTTTATCATTTCCTTGCACGATCGTGATCCTAATTATTATGTGTGACCGTTCAATAAAAATCCGTACTTATCCAAGCTTTTGTTTTTTTTTATCGTTACAGTGAACAGCAACGCTTCGCCTGGGGCCGGCCTCGTTGTAGAAACTGGGTCTGGAGCAGCTCTCCTGGATCTTCCTGGAACAACATTAGATCAAGTACGACACATCGCAGTAGATCCTGGTTTGTCCACTTTACGCCTACCCAGAGCTCCGCCAACAGCCCCGCCTCCAGCTCGAGATGTGGATTTGGAAGTGTGTTTTGTCTGCAAACACTGCAAGGTTGCTTTCCTCACCGACCATGCTCTTTTGGCTCATCAGCGCCAAATTTGCTATGCAGGAAGAGAAAACGAACGAGGCGTCATTCGAGTTGTCCAGACTGGATTGGAGTGCCGAGCATGTCCTAATGCTGAAAAATTCAAAACATTACAAGATTACAGAAAGCACACGGATACCGAAATGCATCAGCGCAATCACATATCCACCCCGCCTAAGGTGGGTCTTCCTCCTCCCGAATCACCACTCAGCCACGAAATGGAAGATGTTGTTAATCAAATAACTTTACTGGCTGCTAGAGCAGCTCAAGAATCACCTTCTTCCGGACCGAAGGATTCTAACGCGAATATCCAGAGAGAATTTTGTGCCCCAGGACCTGCCAAACCAAGATTTCCACCTCCAGGCGAATTGCTTCAACAAGCCAGCGCCGGCCACTAACAATTATCTTTGTACCAGCGAATCAAGAGAGATCACCTCAAATGGAGATGCTAATAGTCCAAGCACCGATAGCGTTCAAATTCTGTGAATGATGTTCCTATTGATCTTCTCCCGTTCGTTCTATCGTGAGAGTAAATTTGAATCGAAAGCTTTCGCTTCTTCGAATCCATATATGAATATGTATTTTGTGTACATATGTTTAATTGATATTAAGATATGGTGTGTTTTTCTCGCGATTTTATTTCGAATTTTATAATTAGAGAGCGGACGGTGCGTCCAAATTATGACTCCTACGATAAAGTTCCTAATTAAAAAAAAAAAAGAAAATTTAACGTCAAATTAAATTAAAAAACGTTGTTTTCCTATATATATTATACTATATATAAATTGTTATTGAAAGATGAACGCTTATCTGGTTTTTATTAGCATCTCCAATTTGATTTCCCCGGCAAGGACTTCCGATGAGCTTGATAGGAGTTTTGAAAAAGAAGTTCATGTTGCACAAATTACATATAATATGATTTATAAAAATCAAACATGAGGTGTATATCATTATTTATTCATATCTTTTATTAAATAGTATCGAAAATCTGATTTCTTAGAGACGTTATGTGAAAAACCTACACTTTTTATAATTTCGAACATTACCTAAAGATAACATTAATGTGACTCAAATTTTTCCTATATTCTAACTACAGTTACTACTTATTACTATTTATAATAGAAAGCTTTCTGCATCGGTTATGTCGGTAATTTTGATTCCTATTTCGATAAATTGCTAAACAATTTTTCATTGCGCTTTTTTCTATACGGAGTCGTTTATCTTGTGAAAATAGTTGACACTAATAGAGGTTCAGTAAATTAAGAATTGTAAATATATCGGTGTAATTAAAAAAAATATATAGATTTAAAAAAAAAATTGCAAACAGATTCCTTTCGGCATATAATATGTGTACGTAGAATAAACGGGGGTAGATGACTGTTTTAATTTAGTTTTATTATTGTTGATCAATGCATAGTTGTTTGTGTAGTTTATATATAACTCGTATGAAAAAGCATCACCCTCTCAGAGTTCCTGGTTCGAAATTCCTATTTGAAGTGGACATAAGCGGTCGGAAAATTTAAAATTTTAATCAGACTTAAGAAGTGCACTCACGCGTGCGACATTTTTTGTGGAATATAAATTAAAAATGAAAGAATATTTATATTTATTCGAAAAAAAGGTTTTGAATCTCATTGAAACTGAGTTCCTAATCGCCGTTCCAACAGGAGCGGAAATTGAGTGTGATTTTTCTTCCTTATTAATTATAATTTTTCAGTGTGTTTTAATGGTAGATGTTGACGCTGAATTAATATCAAATATTATCTTCCGCATTTATTGAAAAAAAATATATATATAGAAAAAGAAGGCTTAAAAATTGTCAATCTTTGATATGTATAAATATTAGTATGAAATATCATATGTAAGATATAAAAAAAGGCGTTTCGTATAACTATTGAAAACTCATACGAAACGATCATGACAAAATGAGACCACGATGTTGACGATGTGATTAATTGATAATTCGACCAAAAAACGGTAAAGCGAACGCTGTCGGCGATTAGCTGCCACAACTAAATTTGCAAATAAAGACAGAAAAAATTTAAATTAAATAATTAATTTAAAGTAAAATGTTTTAAAGGTGAGCCGCGTCGCGCACTGGGGGGTGGCGCGGCAGCCTGCTCTCGCGCACTTCGAAAATCGCCAAAATAAAGTATCATATATAGGAGTCACTTTAGGGGTCACTTTTTACTGATTTTGATCATATCATGTAATATTGTATATTTTGCAATATTTTAATTAATTTTGTTCGATGGTGATGCGTGTGCGGATTGCGGTGTTCGCATGACGGACTTGTGCGTTTACGTGTGTGCAGTAAAACAGTGACGATCTTTATTTTCACATCTCTGAACGATTATTGCGAAGTCGCGTCCATTAAGAGCGAGGATTATATTTCTTGAAATATAAAATATTAAAAAAAAATAACATCAACCCCCAGGAAAGCAAGTTCCTATCTTTATAGCATATAATATTATAATTTATAATAATACTTACATAATGACTATGTAATACATATTTAATCAACTAACGATAGTTATAATGTTCTTGTAAGAAGTTCCTGAAGCATCCGAAGTAGCTATATATAAAATGTATTGATTAACATTTATATATATAGAAGTCGAGATGTCAAAAATTATAACGTTCAATATATATATTGTTTGTTTATGATTGATTCTTATGAATGAATAATACGATCAATATATCAAAAAAATTATTACTTTTGTATTTTTGTTCTCGTTTATGTAATGTTTTGACATCTTACAACACTTTCGTGTAACAGTACATTAAAAGAAATTGAATTGTTTTAGCGCGTGCATATAAAAATTATCTATAATATAATATATTATAATTATTATTATTATATATGTTGAAAACAAAACGTTTTCTTGATAAATCGCTACCATTACGTATGAAGTTTTTAAATCACACAGTTCAAAGCTGCAATAAAAATCGATAGTGTTGTATGCACATGTCAAAGCAAAATGATTAAAAGTGTTTGTCTTTTAATTGTTTAATTTTTGTGAAGTGTTTTATATATGCAGTAAATTGAAATATTTTATACCCAATACTCACTGGTCGTTCGCCAGAAAAAATGAAAAAAATTGGTTCCTATAATTATTAATAACTAACTATTGACATATTATTATAAAGTGAAAGAATATTACTACTGCAAAATTTTTAGGTATTTAAATGAAATAATACACACTAAATTACGATGTTTTAAGAGGTTAAATGTGAAAAATAACAACAATGAATCACCACCTCAGTACCCCGCGTCCTCGGTCTCGCACCGACACGCGGGCCATCTCAGGTCGGTGATTTTAATCTGTATTATTGTACGTAACGTATTGTAGATGTAATGATAATAATTGAGAAAAAACAAGTAGAAATAATAATTACTATTATATCGTAGTTATATTCCAAAACGAACGAACTCGAAACTTGGGCCCTGCACTACGCCGGGCCTACCTCGCAAACAAGTGAGTTTATTTTGGAACTAAGTGTGATTCTTGGATTTTTATTATTATTATTATTATTATTGACTATTATTGATTATTATTGATTATTTAATAATTATTGCAAAATGATATTTTTCGAAGGCTTAGAATCCCATTATTCCATTCACAAGTATCAGTGCGAATTCAGTCGAAAGAAAGAAAAAAGCCACGCGGGATTAAAATGGCGGTCGTTTCGCGGGATAATTTCGGGCAGGGCCTTTAATGGTTTATCAATATGGGCTAAGATAAAAGCCTCCCATGGCAGTAATGTGTGTAATTTGGGACCGCGAAATTGGCGTGTTTTCTCACGCACGCCGGCTTAAATAGATGCAACATTGGTGCAGCCGAACGAACGCACCGAAACTATAATATTACAACATTAATTCGTCGCATGTATACTTTTGTGTAGTCAGTGTATGTGTGTCATTATTACAACATTATCGAATGTACGACAAAAATTTTCTGGGAGCGCAATAATTTTATTTGAATCGTTTGTTTTTTATGGATTGTTTCTATTGTACTATTATTATTGAAGATTAAGTATGAAATTCTACTACAATATTTTTCACTGATGATTTTGATGCTTTATTAAATCAATTATTAAGTAGATTAATAGCCAATAAAATAGCATATTTTACTATTCAATGTTAATATTTTAGTTTTATATTTGATAGCTTACAATATGATTTATTTTTCATTGCAACATACATGACATAGAAACGGATCAAAGAATCGATTCCAACTAATATATTTAGAACCAAAAAAAACTTTTCATTAAAATATTTTCATTCACAGTACATAGATACGAACGATGCAAACTCACGACTATTTTATGATTTTAAATTGAAATAAAATTTGTTAAGAATGTTTCCCGTGTTCTATGTTGCAATTAGCTGAATCTTAATTGACACATATATTTATATATTATTATATTTATATATACACATATATATATTATATATATATGTATATATTAAAGAAGTGGTGTAATTTTATTTTGTGTTGTGAAAAATGCTGAATCGTTGAGACGAAAAAAGGCCAGTGTGTGTTGGCCGATAATGGTTCCTATGTAAATTTCATATCTCTATAACTTTCTGTGTTTGGCGAATTTTTCTATGAAGTTTCAATCACCTGATTATATATTTAGCCAAACTGTTTTTAATCGATAATATTTGTTGAAAATATTTTCTTAATAATTCGTGTTTTTAGTGAGGATCGCTTGTATAGCATTGCACTCTGAGGGACTGCGATTGTGTTTTATATTATAAAAAAATAACTTTTTTCCCTAATTTACTATGTTTTGAATCAGCGTAACCATTTGTCACGCCTTTAAAAATAATATATGAATATTTAAAGTGAAATCATGCGTTATATATTAATTTGCATAATTATTATACACAGTGGCAATAATGTTTTTTTAATTCTATAATAATTTGTATCGAAGTTTGTAAATATTTTTTAAAATTAATTTTAGAGTTTGTATAATTTTCAATCTTTTTTAACTATCATTTGTAAACATTATGTACTATTTTATAAAAGTCTCCATATTTCTAGAATATTATTTACGACATTGTTCGTTGTTAATTTGTAATTATTAATTGAATTTTAAAGTATAATTTCGGTTATATATTATTTGAAAGGACGCATTATCCCTCGGTGTCATCAGTTTGGCAGTAATGTACCATCATGGAGCAGCTCACTTTTAAAGGATACAATAAACTGATTGAAAGATGACAATTTGAGAATTAATTTTACTACATTGTCAAGTGTAATTGGTGAAATAAACTCAATGCTAGTTTATCAGAAAATATACAATGTGTTTGATTTTATTCCATCACAATTCTTAACCCTGCTTTAAAAAAAAAATATCTCTTCTGACCAAATCCTTTTCTTTCAAAAATTATAAACACAGAATCAACATATGCAGATGTACAAAAGAACTGAAAAATTTAATATTATAACATAAAATATATTCAACATACCCATCACAAATTTATAATATACCTCCTTTTCAAACCTTACACTCAAATAATTCCAATATGATTCTGTAAAAATATATATAAATATAAAATATAGATCGCTATGATCAAATTGCGAAAAAAAAGCATACATTTTTAATATGGCTGAACGGGAATCACACATGTCGGAGCAGGGTGGCGTGCGATTTGTGTACGTTATTGATTATATTGGCAATGGGTGGGTAGCACATTTTTGTGACAGGGGGCGAATTAAGCCTGTCGCGTATTTTAAGGGCTTAAACTTCAATGGACCAAGAAGGGGTAACCGGAGAAGTGGCGGCACGAGGATTGGGGCCCGCGCGGGGTGGCCAAGACGAAGGTTATACCTAAAAAATGTAGGGGAACAAAAATGGACTATGCGAGAGGTATTGAACCAATGGTTTGTGTAAACTCAACCAAATGTAACATCTTGCAAATCTCATTTAATATTAAAAAAAATATAGATTTTATAATAAATCAAAACCTTTGAATTGAATCAAAATTATAATTAGTTTTAATCAGGACAGATTAAAAAAGATTTAAATAAAAAATTAATTCAAAAATCTTATCAAATTCTCAGATTTTCACTAATCATCGAACTTCAACAAATAGTATAATCAATAAATTTATCCCCTATATAATAATCACAGATTTCTGTGTCTATGCATCTATTCGAATGACGCTCGCGTCTTCAGTCGCGCTCGCCATTATGGCCTTTATGCTCATACAGTTAACGTCTATAATATGATACTAACAACTGGCTTTGCCTATATGCCACAAACAAATAACAAATGAACTATTTTGATTTTATTAATTAAATATTAAATATTCGAATCGGATACACGTTTCGGGTTTTCCGTTTCTTAACAAATAAATCCACAGCCGATGTTATTAACATCGGGCCTATTTACTAGTATATTATAATCACTGAAAGAATACTTATCTAGGAATAGAATTCAAACTTTTCGAAATTGGCCTTTCTATTATCACTAACTAAAAAGTATGCAAATAAAATATTCGATGTTTATACATTTAAAAGTATGTTGGTGGGTCCGGAAAATTCGTAGAAAATGGTGGATCTCGACTGGAAAAAGGTTGAGAAACTTTTCGAAAAGCAGTTTGGACTATGCAAGGGAAGAGAGGTAGGCGGGGGGTCGGTTCTGAATCCAATTTTTTAATCGAATTGAATTCCATTCGACCGGGTCGTGAGTCATGCGAGATGAGAATAAATATACACCGGGGGTGGTGAAGATATGGATTCGATATAAGATGGCCGTTCGCCTGTGTGTGCGCGAATGATTTCTAATATTCGAAGGGTGAGTTTTCACTTTTTTAATGCTCGTATAATATTATATTACAAAAATAATTTCAATTATCAAACTACATTGAAAATTTTTCAAAAGAATTATCGTAGTTACATCGTTTACGTATCGAATATAATCGGAGAACGGAGAAGCGTATAATTTGAGCTATAGATCAAAAATTATTTATTTTCATAAAATTCCAACTCCAGATTATTATGAGATCAGAAATCGCCGGGCATCCACAAAGTGTAGACATTGAACAATGGGGAGGACACCGTTAGAAAGCGGTCGATCATCAGTCATTCGTTATGCGATCATTACGATGCTTGCACGACTCATTCGCAACGTAGTTTTGAAACGACTACGATACAACATTGTCTTCCGTCGACTTAATTAAAGAATGGAGCATTCGATGCGCATCACTTAATGGCAAAATATTGCCGTGCGCGAGTATGCGTAATCGGCCATTATTTCATAAATTATCACCTGGGAAAATGTCGGATCGATCGATGATCGACCGCGAAACTGCCTTTTGCTAACACGACGTCGAAATGCATGGTTGCTCTTTGGACTTGGAAATTTGGATTGCCATATGAGTCATGTGTGATGGTAAATATTATGCGAACTAAGTTCGAGTAATAAATTGAAATGTTTTCCCATTATGTGAAATATCTCGCACGTCACTAAAAGTAACCTGAAATATTATCGAACATAAATTACATTGATCATTCTACATTAGCGTAATCTTTGCATAATTAAGGTCAAAATGAGAAGATTGATATAAATAAACGGAACAAACTATATATCTTCTCGAATGTAGTTGTAAAACAATCAAGATTCCAAATAAGATTAATTCGCGCAAACTAAAATATTAGACACGCTGATAGTCGACCCGCTTGTCTTCAGACGTGTTTTTTATAATAAATTTGCATACAGCCGTGATTTATGGATCGAGCCTGGAATCGATACGACAATCGCCCAATAATAACACATAATAATGTCGACGTTGAAACAATGCAAAGTATCGGAACAAAAAATAGAGGCCGTCTGAAAAAACGACGAATCAGTTGCGAAATGTCCGAGTCATTGAACCGCCACACCTAAACATACGTAGTCACTTCAAAATCGACGAGATCGTTAATTGATCGTCATTATGTATCGTATTTGTGCGGAGTATTTCAAACTATATAATTAACCGTTGATATGCTAAAAAAAACTAAATAAAACAATTTGAAAACGCCGCAATTAAACCCACTTATTTTGAGGAACGTATTTGCTTCGGGGCACACGTCAATAGAAAGTAGATGATCTGAACCTAACCAAAATAGCCTACGCTTGATTTTTGGAAATTTTTGCTTAGCATGTATTTAGTTAAGTATTTTGTAATTGAAAAGTGTCGATATAAAACACGAGCGTGAATAGCAAAAATAAATCTAAATTTGATTCAAACATGGTTTTTTTTTATGTGTCGTAACTGATTCAATAAACTTGTTTTTTTTTATTCTATACGTAACTGCCATAAATATTTACAGCTTAATTACTCGATAATTACACTGTTTTGTATTGGATTCTATTGAAATGCCTCCCGGCTGAAACGCGAATATTATAAAAATGTAGTGTGTATAGAAAACCGAAAAATACGTAATCAAAATAAATAAAGCTCCTCCAATATTACAATAAAATCAACTCATACTATTTTTATTGATCGAAAACATGTTTCTTTAAATTTTTACAATTCATATAAAAAACTGCGACATTATTATTTAATTTTATTAAAATGGAAACATTTGAACATAAATATTTAATTTAAATAGCTCGATTAACTTAAGATTCAAATTCATAAAAACCGATAAAAAAACATGATAGTTTCATTATCGATTTATAAGAACATCGCATAATGAATACACATAAGTATTGTTGCACACATTTTTTTATTTTGATAAAAACTAAAATAAAATTCTACCATAGTGCGATAAATAATTAGAAATTTGAAAGATTCGCTCTTCAGCACAAAGGCCATTGTATCAAGCCGCAAGTTTCAGGAGACCACAGAACGCATCTTCGTATAGATCGTGATTTATCGACATAGATCAGATCGATTTGTTTCGAGCGAATTCGATCGATTACCAGCGACGGACAATAAGTCGACGTTCGATAATTCTCGTAATGCGGACCGCTAAGGCAAAGTATGCATTGTATCCCGAGATACATACATTCGTATAATATAAATATAGTAATACCTCGTGCGAGTGCCGATCGACAATTTTCCGACATTGCCTTCATACATCACACGGCCACAATAAATTTCCGTTCGTAAGACTTTGCCTAATAAAATTTCATCAAGTCGTGTAATTTGAGGCGGTCGTGGCGTGTTTCGCTCCGGGGACAATCCGATCGGACGCCTTTTGAAAAAGCGCGCTCAATCGACAAATTATATAGCCTGAAAAGAAGCGTTAATGTCTGTAAAATATTATTAGCTCGGTCATTGAAAGGCGAAAATTTATCTGAGCGTCGTCTTTGAATGACTCGTTAAAACACACGCACGCACTATTAAGAAAATTGATTCGTTCAAATCAGATTGTTTTAACAATATGTAGTTCACTAGTATATAGGCCCGATATTAATAACATCGGCTGTGGTTTTGTTAAGAAACGGAAAACGATAAAATGTGAAAACC
>JAOXNN020000072.1:1100208-1121422 GCA_028571205.2 Hydropsyche betteni | reverse complement strand
GGAGTATAAAGTTCCTGTGCATTTATAACAAACGTTACACTTAATAATAATACGGTAAAAAGTGATTTTGGAAAATTCATAAATTTTTAATTGAATCTGCAAATTAAATGGTTTACGTCAATAAAAAAGTTAAATAAAAATAATAGTTTAAATGGTTTTTATTAATTGTTAAGTTCAAGAAATAATTGCAACAATTAAATTTTCTTTTGAGAAAGATACCTTACCAAAGTAAAGTACCTTTCCCTAAAGATGTTTTCTTGCAATGCAAACATACAAAACAATTCAATATGAGCACAGAGTGCTTATAGCTGAGCACCTAAGATTAGGGACAAGGCCAAGTGAAATAGCAAAGATATTAAACTTTTGTAGGAGTGTAATATCTAGAGAAATTAGTAGAAATAGTAGTACAGGTAGCTATCATTTGTATAACGCCAATCAGGCTCAAAAAAGAGCTAATGAACGTAGTAATAATAAGGGCAGGAAGCCAAAAATAGTTGGTCATTTGAAACTAAAAATAGACCGCTATTTAAAGAGAGATTGGAGCCCAGAACAGATAGCTGGTCGAACAAAAAGAGATGGCAAGCAATTAGCGAGTCACGAAACAATTTACAAGTATGTATATGAGGATAAAGCGAAAGGTGGGTTATTATTTGAACATCTAAGGCAAACACATAGAGCTAGATACAAACGGAAGAATAAGACCAAAAAGCGAGGCGTAATAAGGGATAGAGTGAGTATTAGCGAAAGACCAAAAATAGTGGAAGAACGAATAAGACTAGGTGATTGGGAAGGCGACACCATAATTGGCAAAGGGCATAAATCAGCAATTGCTACCCTAGTAGACCGAAAAAGTAAAGAAACTAAAATTACAAAATTGAAAGAGAAAACAGCAAAAGAAACAGCAAGGAAAATAAGCAAGAAAATGAAGAAATCTAAAGTTCCAATTCACACGATAACTTTTGATAATGGGAAAGAATTTGCAGATCATAAAATTATTGCAAAAGACCTAAAAACGGATATTTATTTCGCTGATCCATACAGTGCATATCAAAGAGGTACTAACGAAAATACAAATGGTTTAATAAGACAATATTTGCCAAAAGGAACCGACTTTAAAAACGTAACCAATGAAGATTTAAAAGCAATAGAAAATAAGTTAAATAATCGACCAAGAAAAAGTCTTGATTATTTAACACCTAATGAATATATTTACAAATCTGTTGCAATTAATTCTTGAATTCAGCAAAAGTTATGATTACTTTTCAAACCAAATATTCACCCAAATATCAGGTGCAAAAAATTCAATCTCTCTGCAAAGTCCTTCCGAGGAACGAGGAAACTAAAAATGTTCAATTTTCTTTGAATCATTGTAACTATGTAAAGTTTTGCTGAATAAAAACTAAAAGATGAATGGCAGTGCTGCTTAGGCGAAAATCCTTTGCTACCCACATATTTGTGGGTACAAAGATTGTAGACGGGCAGCGAACAAAAGTTATTTTGAAAAGCAATAACGCTGCCCGAAACTTAAAACGCGATTTTCTCGAATCTACTTTTTTCAACCTGATTGTCATGATATCTTAAGTTCTAATCAACCGATTCACTCAAAATCTTGGGAAAATATTCTGTGTATTCCTCTAGAAGTTGAACCATGGATTTTGAAAAAAAAATATTTTTTACTATTTTTATAAAATTCGTGAAGGTCAAAAAAAGAGGTTGAAAAAATTTTTTTTTTTCAAATCTTTGCCATTTTGTGAAAAAAAAATAATTTTTTTCCATGGTTCAGTGAATAGCAACGTCTATATTAATTAGGTTTTTTTTGTTTTTTTTTTTTTTACGTGGTTTGGAACCATGACAAACACGACACTCCTTTTTTTTGGCCCCACTTCACAACATCATAACTCGATGAATTTTCGATTTTTTTTTTATTTTCAAAATTATTTTTTATTTTTAAAATATTAATAAAAGTTATGTAAAAAATGTATACTAAAAATTTTTTTTAGTTTTTTTTATTCTACGCGAAAAACGCACGAAATTTAAGCTTCTACACGAGAATACCCCCTTAAAACATTGGCATTGGTATATAAAACGTATTTCTGGCACAAAACCGATTTTGGATTTTTTGACTCAAGTCCTTTTTTATTTCCGGCATTCAATTCTCAACAATACTTAATTATAAAAAAAAATCTAATCGGCGCACCGAAACGGGCAAAAACTTGACATTGGCACCAGACAACCACCTCAGATTCGAAAACGAAAATACGACCGCAATCACTCATCATACGAACATGCACAACGGTAAAACGTTGTTGTGCAACACAAGAAGTCGGCAACGGATACGTCCGCGCCATTCCGTAACGTGTTTCACTTTCGTTTGCGCTAATTGTCGCCGCTTTTGCTTTTGCTAGATGGCCTCTTCTGTTTCTGCGATGGCCGGCGAGAAAGCGACGACGATGACGATGATTCGAAGCGTCATCTGGGAGTTTCCAATGGCGAGGGTTCGATTGAATCGACTTTTGTTTGTCAGCGTTTTCGGTAATTTTTTTAGCGGTAAATTTCGACGCAAGAAATGGTTAATTTAGATAAATATTATTCATTGAATGGTTTTTATACACTGAAGACACATTGAATTTTTTGATAAATAATTTATGAATTTTTTATTACATCGTACAAAATATGTGATTTGTGAATTTCTCGTGAAAACAATTTCATGAAAAAAAAAAACTGATTTATTGTGCATATAAAAATATAAATATCCGTTTATAGATTTGAGTTATACATTTCGTTTTTTTTTTTGGGTATGTTTGGCGAATGCATATATTTTACAAGTGCGTCTAATGCCGCTTCGGGGAAGCAAATTAAGTAATAAATGCAGTACTCCAGTGCAGTTTCCTCTATTCAAAGGAAAAAACTTTTATGGCTTTCTTAGGGAATGTAAATAAAAGCGGTCTGGGCACCTTTTGCAAAACTATGATTTTTTGTAAATGTTTCGGAGCCGCATATATATTATTTGTTATCTACGTTTTGCACATGGTTACAAACGAATGCCGCGTCTATAATATATTTTGAAGGGAGAGGAATATATTTGATTTCTCTATTCAAAGAAAAAAGCTTGTTTATGACTTTTCCTAGTAAATGCAGATAAAAGCGGTCTGTTTTCCAATAAATATTCAAAAGAGATACCGAAAAGCGGCTGGACTTATTGTGAGATTATAGTCTTTTTCGAATAACATTGCACGTGCACTTTGCACGTGTTTAGGGGAAAAAACCTTTCGTTTGCCAAAAATCTATAGAAATGTATAGCAATTGATTCGTAAATTCACACGATTCGACAAAATGTACTCTGTTGATTGTCTTTTCAATGCACGATGTTCAGACATTTTTATAAAATAAACGTGTTATCATTATAGTTCAACTCGCTTATCAACAATTATTTCTATATTGACTAATATTTACGACCTATTAAAATAATCATTCTGTTTTTGTAAAAGCAAAACAAATGTAAAAAAACCGCAAGGTCATCTTCATCGGTTCAAAATACATAATAAAAATGAAAAAAATCATAAACAGGAAAGCGATTCAAAATAAAATTATCTGTAAATGACCATGCCGACATTCACTTTCGCCAAAATTGTATAACGCCCGTTGCATTTTCGAGAATCCATCACATGCACGGAAAAGTGCAACCGATCGGATGCGAATCTTGTATACGAAAATGATGCAACGAAAAAGGTTGGAATTCGAAAATTATGCACACGTTTCGAAAAGTGAGCGTCGTTTTTTCGATAATTTTCGAATTTTTTTTGCATGAAATTATACAACTCATTAGAAAATCAGCTGTGCAATACGATTTGTAATGTGCTTATTAGATCATTTGATTTTGCTCGGAAACTTATTCCGATTCAAATTTTTGTTGTTTTTATGCAATATTTTATAATTGGCAATTCAAATGCATGCATTATTAATAAATTGACAAGATCGGGGCGCAATCGCCGTCATCGAAAACATCAAGGGGTGATTCCGAAACATCACCCCAGTTGAGTCAATTGACGATGATGCGGGCATTGTTGACGACCAATTGCTGAAAAATTACAAGATTGGAGCGAACGAACTCTATTTTTAGCTTATTTTCTGTTCAAGTTTATTACCATAATTATCATCATCATATATGTGTAGTTTTTCAGATAAAATTAATGTTTTTTCACGTGATATTGAAAAATTTTCCGTCAAATTGTCTCATATCAAAAGACCACTTATCAAATTATCATAACAAACTTCACTCATTTATACAAAACGAGAAAAAGCTAAACTATTACTAACTTGAACCCGTTTGTAAAAGTTATATTTTAAAATTAACACATAATTTATTGACTTTAGGTTCAAATTCGTATGTATCAATAAACAAGTTCGTCGAAGTAAATGGCGCAATAAAACACAAAAAACTTTCTTCTACGTTCATGTTGTGCATTATCGTATAATTATTGAATCAATCGAATCGTAATTTTCATTAAATCGCGTGATCTGCAACAATTTCGAGTAGGCGTCATAATCGTTCGAAAAAATTACGGAAATATGAAGCGAACATACGCAATTACATGTACGACGCTTCAGTGAACTTAAAAAGTGTATTATTTTTTTACATTTAATGTATGTATGTAGGTTTCAGTCCTATGCCATTGTTGGAAGGTCGCCTCGATTTCATAATTGTCCAATTCGAATTGAAAATATTGAAAAACATACAATATCGATCAATTGACAGATTGACATGATCTAATCTAACCTCAGTCATTGTATGCAGTTAATATTATATAATGTACATTACAGAATATATTTTTTCTAATAGGATCCAAAATTTGTCGATTTGGTAAATAAAAAATAATTTTAAAATCTGATTATTAAAACAAATCATCATTACAATATCATTTATATGCTAATAACGTTACATTTCGTTTTAATCCAAACAGATGAATTCAAAATTAAATCAATTATTTGATCAAGTCTAGGTCGGAATAAGTCGCGTTTTGTCCGAGAGTTGTGTGTGTTCGTATAAGTTTTTTGCGCAGATTCGCGAACGTGCTTCAGAGTACGTCTTCGTGTGCGAAATGCGTAAAAAGAAGACGTCATTTATGTAAGCATTGTAAGCTCCGCGTTGCGTAAACGTTACACGGCCAGAAAGTAAAATTTCTTGAAGCGGACACAACTAGGCGCGAAAAGAAAGTCGGAGTGGCTCCGCAACTGTGGGCCGCGTAAAAAAACGTGGCCACTCTATTGAAATGGCGGGAAACGGAGTTTTCTATGTTCCTATTCGAATCTTACATACGGCTATGGTGGTTTTAATAGATTTTTTCCTGCGATGAATATTTTTTTATGAATCTATTGGTTGATTAGATGAATGACATAATTTAAAAATAAAAATAATGTAAATATGGCGTCGAAGAAAGAAAACAAATTCTTGTTTATTCAACTGCGGTGCATAATTAATTCATTTTGAAAATATTTGGGCTGCATTATCATAAATACATCAACATAATCGATTATTTTCTGCAAAAAAAAAAAACAAACAATATTGTCTTTATTTATTTGCGCAAATTTTAATTTTCTGCGTATTAGACGAGTATCGTGGTTAACCACGAAATATAAAAGACTCGAACGTTCTTGTTTCGTTCCCTTATCTGAGAAATTGTGGTCAAAATATTTATGGAAATGACTCGTCCTATGTGGTTGCTTATTTCATACATATGAACATAGCTTCTAATTATTTACTTTATTTAATTGTCAGATTCAATCATTTTTTTTTTCCAATTTATTCCAAAAAGAATGAAGCAGAATGCGACGGCAATGGCTAGTTTTCTCATTGTCGGCATTTTTCGTATTTTCAGTAATTGGTGCATTTAATGTTTTATTGCTTAAAAAATGAAACAATGGGCTACAAATCTCAAATGTGCATTTTTATTTGATTTTTTAGGTCAGACCTTGTCCCGACAAAACGGCGATTCGACTTGGACATTGTTGAAAATTTTCAATAGGTCACCACATTTTTTTTTTTAATTTTTTATTATACAATACATATTTTGATTTTTGCGTGTGAAAATTTGTTAAAAAAATACACAGTTAAAATTACAAACAATGGCTACATTAGGATTTCTTGTCGGGTCATTATTGTAAAAACAGATTACAAAATAAAACGATTTATTACTATCGACGACCACAATGAAAGAAACTATTAGCTAATTCTAAATTTGTAGTATCAAAAAAGTATCAAAATTTTACTGTTAAATTAAAAATTTACAATTTAGAAATGAAATTTATAAATATTATAGATACTTTTCCTTATTTTATGATTCATCGGGAAATTCAAACTATGGTTGAAATTTCGCATTCTATAAATAATATATTACCTATATAAAAAGAGGTAAATAAAAATATTGCGTACGTATTACCAATAAAAAATTTAAATTTAACGAGTGATTAGTAATCTGATTCAGGTTTTAAATGTTACAATTAGTTTTGGAAAAACCTATAAGTTTTTCCTATATTCTCTATTTATCGCAACATTATAAAAACAAATTTGTTTCTACAATAAACGTAAAAAAACTGATTTTCACTTATGAAAAAAATCATATTTCAGAATAAAAAAATACAAGGTAACAAAATTGGTATACAACCAATTAAGACCCATTAAAACCCCTTTAGCGACACAATTATAAATCGATTAAAAATCTATGCAGATTAGGACCAACTTTTGTCCATTTTTGAAAATCTCCACCGTTCGAACGAGAAAAGAACGGACGCGTGCTCGCGCCTTTTGTTCACCTCTTATCTGCCGAATCTGAAACAGATCGCGAAGGCGATGGGAATTTTTAACACTTCTTTTGTTGTTTTGTGGACTCGAAGTCGCCAAGGCCTCGACCGTGTCTCAGCAATTAGAAATCTGAAGACTTTCGACCGTTTTCGCCGTATAATTGAAAATGCGATCTGATAAAATGCGGTGGTTGTTCTGGTCGCCTTGTGCCGAAATGCGATGCGGCCTTTGGATGGATTAGAAATTTTAATATGAAAAATTATTTTAACAATTCTTGTTTTCGTTCCAAATTGGAAATATACGTAATATTTAAAATTGAACTGAAACAATAAGGAAATTTTTCATATATTAAAAATATCTTATGTTGTGGTTATTTTTGTAAATAAAATCATGTATTGAATAGTACCATAAAGTCAGACCTAAAATAATGACTAATTTATCACTTTTCCTCATAAATTATAAATAATCAATATGTTATTTGTTTATAATAATATTCTGAAATTGTTGGAGATCAAGTGTTAACCTTTTCATATGCGATTTGATATTAATTTATTTTCATACATATGAGTCTAGAACAATTATATTATATATAAATTTTCAAGAAAATTGTCTTGTAAGTATTATATATCGTTTTTATATCCGGAACTATTAAGATTGTGACCGGAACTATTTATATTGAAACAGGTTTAATTTTTGCCCCCATATCTGTATCTGAACCTGTTTTTCTCTCATTGAATCTAAACCAGAACTGTACGCACTTTCAGAAGGATACAAGCCTGAATATTTGCAATAATAAAATTCACAAAAAAATTAAACAACAAACCATCTAAAAAAATATTTCATTGAATCCTTGTGTAGTTTTTTTTTTAAGAATTCATCGTGAAAGTTACAACTTTACAATGCTTTACAACGCCACATTTCGAAAGATCAAAATGTAACATTTGATCTAGTAATTATTAGAATAATTTCAAGTAAACTTCTTCCGTGCAATTTCAAAATACGCTCGTGCACAATTTCCGCACTTTTCAACAACGATTATTACACTTTCGCCGAAAAATTCTAATGGAAATCACTTCATAGATCACACGAGCATATTCATAAATGACATCCAAATTTCGATGTCATCAAGCTGAGTGCATTGCTCCCGTCAAATGAGAGAGAAGAGATACGGATAAGGAAAGTTCACAATATGGCCGCTAAGGCCAAACGATTGTGATGGCAATGAGACGAATTCATCGTAGGCGGTGGGCGAAAAAGCGATACACTCTCGCATCATCGTTATTTTTAATGTTATAATTATATTAAAGAGCGTATTCAATGTCCTGAAACTATCGGTGAGTTTATTATGGAAGTGCATATTTAACAAGCATTGGAAGAAACGATTGATAATGATAATCTATGCATAATAAAATATTTTTCTTTATTTAATTTGATTTATTTATCCAAATAGTCTATACAGTTTTTATACTTTAAAATCATCGTTTTACACTTCAAATTAAATTATAGGACCGTTGTCATAGTAATCAATGAAATTCATACTATGAATTCATGAATTTAAGTGTAAAATATTGAATTTGACGTGTAAAAACTGTGTAATAATTGAAGTAGAATTTTATTATATTTTTGACATTTTATTGCAAGCTTTGATTTATCAGAAAATTAATCGTGTAAAAATTTAATATATAATAGATTGCAAGAAAAAAATACATATAGAAAAATGGGTGCTACTAGGTTTGAGATTGAACTGATTTTTTTTTGCTAACCAAACCTAACCCCTAGGTGTCTCTAGGTGTTAAGTTAGGTTAGGTTGGGTTAAGAAAACAAAATTCAGTTCAGTCTTAAACTTACAATTAGTAGTACCGAAAAATTGTTATTTATTTAGAACGAATGTGATTGCATTCATATGATATCGAAAATTCGTTTTCATAATGTTACAATTAATTCGTACATAGTTTCGCTTTCCAATATACCCATTTTGTTCTAAAATTATTATTTTTTAATTCAAACGAACGAAAACGTCACGAAACGACCCTGCCGAACCATCATTATTATATTTTAATTCAAATACAACAAACAAACATTCAATTTCCCCATACGCCATCGTCCACTCGGTCATCCTCCATTTGACCGTGTCCGCGCATCCAACCGCCTTCAACGCCCGACACGACTCTCGCATCTACGAAAAGCGCATCCTCCGCTAAAATCGCAACACGAGCACGAACCGAGACCGTTTCAAGTGCAAAAAACAAACATACACACAGCACACAATCGCCGGCGAGGTCTCCGCGCTAAGGCCAACGTCCTCGTGTCGGGTTGCGGTGAAAGAGAAAGACCTCTCCGCAGATTCACTTTTACTTTCAGCCGTTCTCTCTAACGCTCGGTCGGACGACTCCGGATGGTTCCGGACCTCGCGATTATTCGGTCGTTATGGCTCTCGAACTTTTTCGGGAAAAGCGCTGGAGTTGCGCCATCGGATCGGTTTTGGTGTTTGCCCGATTCGAGAGGTGGAACAAAATCAGTGCGCGGGTCAAATTCGGCCCGCGAGCTGATTTAGTTTGGCCCCCCAGCGATGATGGTGAAAAATATTTAATCGAAATAAGAATCCGAAATCATAAAAAGTCAATGGAAAAAGTTAATATTTGTTTATAAAGAAATATTTGTATTTGAAGTATTCAATTTTATTAGAGCATTTACGACTAAATTATTACTTTTCTTGAAACACTTTAGAGAAAAAAGTTAATAATTTTCCCATTGTGCAAAAATGTTACAAAAAGTTTCAGTACGAAAGATTTCCAAAATTATAGTTTACTTATTTCAGACAAAGTCTTTCAATAAGGACGCTCGATTTCAAAATGTACAATAAAATTTAATGATTTACATACATTGTTCAACGCTATAATCTTCCACGGTAATTTGCCGTACACTACTAAAAAATTGACAACAAATTTGACAAATGTTACTTTAATAACATAACTACTATAACAAATATCGAGCGTCTCTATTGAAAATCCCTTAGCAAACATTTCAAAGAAATCGAAAGTGATTTATTATTTTTTGGCTTTGGTCCGCGATGGCCCAAAAATTTTTCAATCCGGTCATGATTCTTTTATTTATACGGCTATAATGTGTGCTCGCTTGATACGAGAGATTCGGGAGTTCGACAGCGCGCCCCGGCTTCGGGATTCAATTAAACGAGGTCCCCTTTAGACGCCTGTTTCCTTGCAGCGCCTCTTCCCTTTTCCATCGTTTATTTATTTATTTATATTCTTTTAATATGGATTGCCGACGGAGAAGCCTCTCGTCGCGAAATTAGATTTTGATTAATCTCTTTTATTTGACGATTTGCCTTTTTCTACTTAAATGACGTGCGTAACGCGCGACGTACGCGTCTGATAAGCTCGAGCTCTGTTTTTGATGGATTTAATTTATTATTTCGAGTATGTGTGCTCAATCGAGTCTAGCGTCGAAATTTATATTGGAAATTTTCCATATTCACATGAGTATGAATAAATCATATATATATTTCGCGTGCTTGTTAATTTTCACAGCGAAAATACTATACAAAACAGCCATCGCTCATTCAATTCGAAAAATCACATAAAGCACTCAATTAAAAATTTGAAATCGGCCCAAGAGTCGAGTTATGTCCGACATCCTTATCTGGATTTACTTGAAAATGCGGGCCTTCATCATTGGTAAAATTGGTCGGTGTGTAACGGAGTGGTACATACGTGCACACACACACAATACGTGTGCCGCACTCGGTGCCGGAAGGGCGCAATCTAAAGAGCATAATTCAAGCTAACTGGCTAAATCACACTCGGTACTGAGAGCCGGGCACTGATTGCCAGCAATTATACAATGAGTAACGAAACCGCAGTGACCCCAGCCGTCGTCCATTAAGGCCTCGAATCTCGACCGGTCGACCGCCTTAACTCGATAATCACCTCGATTATTCGACTTAATTGGTACGGAGAGCACTATGGTGTGCTCGCCGTATCGGTGTCCTCCTCCTTGTTCACCAATAAAATGGACCGGCGGCGGGGACGTTTCGAAATTACTGCGAGCTCAAACGGTTTCAAGTAGCGAGCACAAATAATTACGTCGTCGACGTTCCTTTGATGACGCCTCTCTTCTATCTCTGTGTGTTGCAAAGTGGCGTTATAATTTGTTTCAATTCTCAGTCCATTATCCAATTCCGATCGAATTGGATCCGTATGGGTGTGATTCTTTTTTACGCGCGTCGCCACAATTGGAACTGACTATGCAGCGCGTGATTCGACTTACTCGGATTGTTTAATTGTCTTTTCGGTGTGAAATATTGAGGCGAAATCGAAAATTATGATGGTTTTGAATTTTATTCAGTTGCGCACGGAAGATTTGTGCATTGTTCGGTTCCGCGTTAAACAAACGATACGTATTCTATATCGAGAGGGAATCGATCGTTATGGATGCTTATATGGTTAAAAGCCGGCTTTCGGGGATTTCACATTGTAGTAGTACACGATGGTATTCGTGTAATATAGTACGATTTGGGTATATAGCATTATAGTATGGGTATAGTGTGGGTGTAGCATCACGTACCGGAATTTCTCTATCGTCTGCCTCTGCCTGTTTGATTTCCCCAATTTTCTTTCCTACGTCGAATCTTTCATTCCGTTCTTTTTCCCCTTGCTCCGGTACGGTGTGTAGATTTGCCTACATTTTCATAATGCTTACTTTACTATATTCGCTATGGAAAATTTTTCATACTGTACCGGGTGGACCCGAAATATATTACGTTTTCAGTCTATTCGAAAACATTTTTACAAAAATCTATGAATTTTTCTATAGGTACCATAAAAAATTCAAAATTTTTATTTTTTTATTTGAATAAACACTTTATTTATATTTTAACTTCTGAATAAAGCATTTTTCAGTTAGAGAAAACTCCAAATCAAAATTTTTTGATACTTAAGGGCTTAATGCGGATCGATTGATCAATTAACTTAACTCAACATTGCAGCGGAATACAAAGCCAGGGTTTAATTTCGAATCGTATAATATAATACATTGTTCGCGTTTACTTTGTATCGACAATTGAATAAGGAAGAGGATGGAGGTATTCCATTGTGGTTTGGGTGTATGTATTCGCGAATGTCGCAGTCATCGCGTTGAACGTCATCAATAACGTCGCCAGAATGACTGTCGCGATGCCAATAAAGAGCCGAGAGCAATTGTCGTGTCCAGACCTTTAATTCTGAATTGGTCCTAATTGGACGGTGTAATCGTTACACCGAAAAGCCAAATTACACTCCTATATCCAAACGTTGAAATTAATTATTTCATCGAAGTTATAATTTCGTTCGAAACGTAGAAAAACTTTTCCACCGAAAGTACTGAGACAATACAAAATTTTCTGAAAAAATCGAGCGATACGATTTTTTTTTTCTTTTAAATTCGATACATATAAAACGGAATCGCGGCTGCGGTGGCCACAATGCGAAAAAAGTAAATCATCGCATCTCAATCTTATTGGGCGACGCCGTAAAATCCTTCGGCCATCCCTCGGCGGACGTTAAAGGATTTGCGCTATTTATATCCGCACTTTTTCTCAACTCGTCCGTCTCCTGATCTATCGTTTCTCTCTGATCTTTCTTTTCGGGTCTTTTACATTTTCTATGACGTCTCTATTATCCGAGAGGTATCCCAGAGATGTGGTATACCTACCGAACGTATCGAACCCCTCTTTCTCTACCCAGACCGAACCACTCTTGTTCAGCGGCCTCCTTATCTTTTCGCCGTTCGACGCTGATGTATTTTTTTAACACCTTTATCCGCGACGCTTTGCGACTATCTCCATTGCGGATATCTCCACTATATTAGATATTCAATGTCGTTTAATGGCATCGTCGTTCGCCCCCGAAAAAACTTTATTTTTTATTACAATAACACTGCTTCGACTGCTTCTAACACTGCTTTTTACTCTGTTCAAATCACCTTCGAGACGTTTTGATTTCATATATTTTTTTCGCGGTACTAAACGAATCATGAAGTATTATTTTTAATAGATGCTGATACATTTTTTTTTTAATTATGAAATTATATATGGACGTTTCGATGGGTGCGCACAGCCAGTGAATTTCATTAGGCGGTCCGACGTATCATTAAGCGTACGATCGATCCCATTTCCTCGATCGTCATACGGCCAATCCCAATAATAATAATCGCATTACCATAATCTGAATCAGCATGCATTTATGCGTATTAATTTAACGTGCGTGCTTGCGTACGTATGCGACTGTCGGGCCAACCCCATTGTCCGCCCGGCCGCAATCACTGCTATCCATTCGTTAAATTAAACGGTTAATTTGCTTAACTAGTTGTTTCCGTTAATCGTCGGCTTGGTGCTCCGTCATGCCCAGGCTCAAATCGGCCTAATTGATTAATTTATATCTGTATTTGTAGTCGTGTGTGTGTGTGTCCGTATTATGTTATATTGTGTTACATTTCGGGTGTTGGGGAACCGAAATTGTAACCGGACCGACCAATTGAGCGACTGACTCATCTCTATTTTTGTGGAGATTCAAATTGTGATGTTTCATCTAATCTCGTATGCATCTGTGACTCGTTAAAATATTATGAATTTCCTCGTGTGGATTTATGAAAAATGTTTCATGATAGTCTCGCGTATTGCAAATTTTCATTTTGTTATATTATATTTTCGGTGAACTATAATCTTCTTAAGTATTCTTATGTTCTTGAAATTTATTTTCTATAGAATAGTTATGAACCTAAAAATGACTCTGACATTGGTTTAGTAGAAATAAAAGTGCAGATTTTTAAGTTGAGTAAAAAAAATTATCGGCGTTTGTTGTTTTTGATGACGGTCGATCAAATTTACGCCATTGCGAAACAAAAAGTTGTCACTCGAATAATTAGATTAATTTCACATAAATATCTTCGCGAAATTCACACAAATACGATTCCGCCATTGAAAACGAAACACAATCGCGCATCCAACAACGAAGCATCACGCCCATATTGTAAACTCACTTTGGCACAATCGAAACGCGATCGCCGAAATTTTCTTAGGAGCGTAAACAAATGTCCGCCCACCTCGCTCCTAATGGAATATTTTCCGCGACCCCACACCATGGACGATGGCACCCGACCGACAGACCCACCCTTTCGTCTCCTCCGCGTGTGTCGCTTCAAAGATTTTTTTAATAACGTGCGTGCGCGCAAAGTTTTGCGCCGCGAGCGTCGCCTTTCAAGGGTTCGGATTCCTGGGACACACATTCGCCTTTTTCATTCGTTCTCTTTATTTTGAGATGCAAATAATACCCTCTCGGCCCCGGCCGACGTGTGAGAACCGAAACCATTGTTCGCGACGCCTCTCCCCCCGGTGTCGAGTCGCGGGAGAGGCTACGCCCCTCGCGGGCGCTGCGCCCCCATGTCTTCGGCGCGAGAAAAGCGCCCCCTCCGTCCATATATGCATCGTATGTGTGTTGTGTGTGCAGGGTGGCGCGGGCACATCTCTCATATGTGCTCGGGGTGGTCGGGATACACACGTTAGAAAGAATATTTAAATGTGGGATTCGTCTGCACGAAATCAAATAAGCGGCGAGTATTGACCGTCTTCAAGCCGGTGGTAGGTCGGTGTGGCGGTTGGGAAAAAATTTCGGTGTCGATTCGTCTCTTATTAGATTTTTCGACAAATAAAGTGTATTTTGATTACGTCATAAAAATGAAGTATTTATTTTCGATAATTATTCAAAATATAAATATTATACATCACCTTTCTTTATGATCCATCAATTAAATATCAGATATTTTTCAATGCTCATAATTAGTTACTGTATATATTAAACGATATTCGCCTTACGAAAATTAAGCTAATTGAAAAAATTCTGACGCGGTGATTAAAAAGTCGTATTCGCTCATGAAAAAGAAGTATTCTTCACACCTCTCCTCCTTCTTCTATTTCAAGGTCTCCCAGATAGGTAGATGGGTAGAAAGCATCGCCGTACAATTCTCGCATTACCCTCTCCCGAAACGCGCACATGTGAGGCTACCGCCCCCTAGGTGACCCCCGCAATGGGGCGCCTTCCTCCTGCCTGGGAGCTTCGCCCCTCAGTGCCTCATCCCTTCGCCCCTTTCACCCTGGGGGACGCGAAACACTCGAGAGCCGAAATATCTTCGCACCGCACAAGTTAGCTGCGGGGTACTCGAAGCTCGAGACCGCCCGCTCTACTCGGGGCTGGAAAAACCACCCCCTGAGAACTAGCTGGTTACCGGAGGCTATATGGGAAACAGCGAGAGGCTGGTGTGGGAAGCGCGGGGTGGAGATATCTTTCAATTTTCGCGCGTTACTACTTCGATATATGTCACATTTTCCGCTTGCGTTTTTCGACCCGTCCCTCTTCCCCGTTCCATGTTTCGACGCCGCGTCTTATTTTGTGCAGTCGGCAAAGTTTTCCGACGCTGCACCGGATGGATGGATCGCTGCAATTCTTTTTCGAATGAAACACGTTCGGATAACTCGGTGAAAGCGCGGCGAGCTTTTATCCACAACGTAGCGAGCTTTCGATACATGCTAGAACGTAAACTTGCTTTATTCGAAACGCTTTGGCAGCGAACGCGATTAAATCATTAATATCCCGGCTATCTATCGAATGTTATTGATGAAAGACAATCAAAACTTGAACATTTTAAAAGGAATCGGGAAAGCGACGAAGTATGTTTTTAGAACAAAAATGTGAACGTACGTGCACGATCTCGTCCACATTAGCGTACGACTCGCACGAGTGAGCCATTACGATGCGAAAGCTTCCTTTATCATATATTCAATCACACACACGGTTATCGTACATTTACTTTCAGCCCTCGCCCGCCCATTTGCGAATGTTGAACGCCTGCCTGCAAGAAGAAGAAAAAATCGCGAAAAAAAGAGAAATACGCGTAGGTATCTGGAACGCGTACGTAGTAAGTGTATGCGCACGCAGTGTTTTCGTGACGTTCGGCATTTCAATAAAAACGGCGACGGAATACCGAAAGTTTTTCATCTCGAGAACGAATTTTTCCTGGGCGACTTTCCGTAGGCCTCCTCTATATATCTCTCGTTCCCGCCGCCGCGTGTGTCGTTATTCAAATTGCTATGAGTATCGTTTACCTAACTATGCAAATAATGATCCCGGTATTCGATATCAAAGGGAAATTGGTGGCGAAAAGGGGGAAATACGGCACGAGAGAAGAGAGTGGAAGAAGAAAAAAACTATTAAATTTATTCGTTCGTCTGTGTGTTCCTCTTTCCACCGCCTAGGAGCCAGGTGGGTGTACGTATCGTTTTCGTCTATACGACCCGTCTCCTATGTACCCAATGGTACATTTCGCTCGTGTGCTCTTTCAGCCGATTCGTCCTCCGTATACGTGTACGTTCTCGTTGTCTAGTCACTTTGATAGTTCTGTTCTGTGACGTAAACACGTTATTAGTTTCATTTGGGGGCGTATTTTACGTGGAGAGCGTCGAACGCGCCCGCGAGGGAAATTTGTCTCGTTTATCCCGTATATATTCCGCGAACACGGGCAAAAAAAAGCGTGCACGGATCGCGTTCCGTATTCCGGATACGTAATACGTTTTTCATTTGCCTTTTCGTGCGTATACGCGCTCCTCTCCTCTTTCCTATCACCTCTCCTCGAAATGTTTCAATTCGACGCGGAAAACTTTTTCGAATTCGCATAGCCGCCGGTGGGCATTCGTAATCGATTCTACGTACAATCACTAGTGAGCTTTCTTAAACAAAAATATATTCAGTTGATTAGTTGATTGCCTCAAATTCGGGTGAGGGTGCGTGTTCTACCCCTATTCCTCGCGGATGCACATTTTACGAGCGTTTCCACGAGTCCCAATAGTCACATAAACGACCTGGTGAATGCGCACCGAAATGCTTCTGCGAAATTACGTCATCGTTGCAACGTTACATGTTGAATGCATCTCCCGTTTAGCAGAGATGACCCCCGCCGATACACTCAAACTCGCGTCTTTATCGATTTAATGAGCTTTTGTTTTACGATAGACTTTCACGCCTTCGTACACGTCCTTATCTATCCGTAGCTTCGTTCTATGAAGTTGTTGCAATTTATTATAAATCACGATTCGTTCCGTTTTATTTTTTGTGAAAATCGACCATTTATTCAATCTACATTTGATCGAAAAACAGCACTTTTTTATAGCTAATCAATAAATTTGTATTAGTATTTAAAAATTGTGTGTGTTTTTCCCCTTAAAACAAAGTAATGAGTACCTTTGTCAGTTATGCGGATAGGACAGTAATTATAGTTTATATTATTATTAAATACATGTTCATCAATCAAAAAATCAATTCGAAAAATAGATTTTTACTTGTCGTTATGTCACTTTAACGACATCGTACACAGGACGGTGTAGATGTATAGGTTTAACGTCACCGACGCGCTAAATTATTTAACTCGACACGGTCGTTTGATTGAATAAATATTTGTACGTAATTTCTGTTTGAGTGAATGGATAATGAGGGACTAACGTTTGTTTGCCGATGGTTAACGCGTCGAGAGGACGTATTATTTTTGGGCCAACGCCGATAAGAGGACAAACCACATAAATACATGTCCAAATATAATTATATCGAAATGTGTGAAATTGTCGGTAATCGCCGGACATTTCACGTGTCACATTCGCTTATCGATTCGAAGCAATAAAAAAAGCGATATGAAAAACACGGGCGAAATTACGTCCGCGGCAAGAATTTTGTTCGAATCAAGTGAACAATGCGCGGTCGCCGCGGTTCAACACGATCGATTGATTCCAAACATCTGTCTGAGAATTTCGATAAGCCCTTTCTTACTGAATTTTTGCCTTGTGCGCTATCTGAAGTTTGTCGTGTTGTGCCATAATGTCTTCCCTTCGTGTTGTGTTGTATTAGGGCTGCTCGTGTAGTTGTGTTTATTATAAATTGAAGATTGTCCACTCGTTGGTTCGAAATATGTTTTTTGATCTATGGGTGGGTAGTTTGTATTATAAACAAAATTTCGGCGTGTGAATCGAAATTGAAAAACAATTTTTTGTTTGTGTATCTATTGTTGAAGTTAAACAACAATTGACTAGATCAGTACCGAGTAGATTGATATGATTATATATTATCAGTAAATGTTAAAACTTCTGCAGTGAATATTATATGGGCTGCGTATAATTATGATGAAAATTCGGGAAAATGGCATAGTTTAAATTTGAATCTGACAGTAAAATATTTAGATTATATGAAATCATTTCACAGAAATTAGCTAGTAATAAAATAAATATTTTATTTATGAATCAGTTCAAATGTATTCTGAGATTTTAATGAATACACAGCATATAGATTTTGTGATTTGATTCGTTCCATATTTTTTCAACGATCGACGCTTTCCTATTTATACCGAACGATACGCTTTTATATATTAAAACGTATTCGACCTTATTAGTAGTACGACTCGAATTCGATACGCTTATTTTTTCGCGTAGAAAAATCGAATCTCAGAGCGCGTATATATTATAAACACTTGCGAATCAATGTTCTCGAATAACATTATTACTACACAACTGAGCGAATGTTTCTTTTTCGCGCTACACTCGCTTAGTTTTCTTTTTTTTCGGCAATTTCATCTATTCATACATATGACATCGTTTCAATACAAATATTGACTTATATGTTACATGTCATCATATTTTTTAAAAACGCTCGCGTACAAAAACCATTACGCCGCTTTTGCCGAAACGAATTCTGTCTAAATCGACTGTGAAATAAACTTATATTGTGATTGTTCGCTTCGACTTTCGCAATCGCGAAAGAATTTTTATAACGGCATATCTGAGTTATAAAAGTCATTAATTCGATATATGGCATGAAATCATTTAAGCTAATGAAAGACATTAAAAATATGTAGCGTACACTTTTAATCGTGTTTGCGAGTATAACGGTCATACGCAAGAACATGTCAATGCACTTTTGATTCGTTGCGAATTGCGACACAATAAAATTCCTTTCGAAATCAAACGAATTTGTTTTCTCAAACATCTTAAATACTTAAACACTTGTATAATTAATGTTTTAAAACTCGCAACTATTTTCAATTTACCATGTGACTTTCTTTAGTCTTTTTGTCGGAATCGAACGAATTCCGTCTTCGATTATCTATTTTTGAATCAGAGACGGTCACTAGCGGGTACGGTGCATTTTACAATTAAAAAGTGGTCCGTCTTTAGGTCGCGCCTCGTAAATCGGTCTGAGACCGCAAAAACCAGACGCTGGAATGTGTTGGATGCGGCGGCTATAAACATGCGCCCGAACCCACTTTTTTGGACATTCAGAACCGCCGCTTTTTTACCCCTGAAAAATCTCTTCGACTCTCTGAGGCCCCTTCCTAACGTCCTCCTTTCGACCCGTTCCTGGAGCGCAATCAAATCGTCGCCCCGCGTGCATAATCCTCCCTAAAAGGCTTCGAATCGGGAAAGTTTAATTTCAATTTGTTGTTCGGATGCTTGTGTCGTGCGTTGGCCGTTCGTGTGTGAAAATTTTCCGTTTTTGTTTCAGTTTCTGTCGCGAGTTATTTCCGAGCGTTCGGCAAACGATGCAAAAACGAAGCCCGTTTCTCCGCTCGGAGACGATACACTGAAATTGGGTATTAAAGTGTTGTGACATTTCAATTGTAAATGTTGAACTGTCAACATTAGCCGGGATTGAATGTGCGAAATCGGAGCAAAAATTCGATCCGATTCAATTACGGTTTATTACTTGAAAATAACTTTTTTTTCTGATACTGCGATTCAA
Source organism: Hydropsyche betteni (assembly GCA_028571205.2). NCBI lineage: Eukaryota > Metazoa > Arthropoda > Insecta > Trichoptera > Hydropsychidae > Hydropsyche > Hydropsyche betteni. Next base: position 1,101,796 of record JAOXNN020000072.1, on the reverse strand, counting down.
AACAATATCAATTGAATCTACTTGACTACGTACGTAAATTCAGTACAATTTTAACATCTATCTATATATAAAAAAATGGATGTTTGTTTGTATATTTGTTTGACAGCGTTTCACTCCAACACCGTTCGACCGATCACCATAAAAATTGGCATGTATATGTATTTTTTGTCGAGAAGGTTTTTGTATCATTAAAATAGGGTGACTTTATTTCCCAGAACCCAAAACAGGACGGTGCGCAAAAAAAATGTTCCTCCATATATAAAAAAAAAAATGTTGCACATTCAAAAATTATGACAATACGCATGCTTTTATTTCAATGAATTTAAATTTTAAAAATAATTTGATTTAAAATTTAAGTCCCGAGCAACTTCAGGTACTATCCACTAGTCACAATATGAATCAATGAAAAAAATTGAATAGAAATGTAAAAAAAATATACATGTTTCGAAAACGATTGCTTTTTCCATCAGACACAAAAGACAAGACTATCCGTAATTATTGGTACGATACGCAGATAAAAAAGGCGAGGCGAGCTCCGCCCCAGCGTCTCATAAAATCTAATACACACAATATAACAATAAATAAATAAAGAAAAGAGAAAGTGGCGAAACGGGACACGAGGTCGGGGGGCACCTCACCTGGAAATGGGGCACATCTGGGATCCGAGGCCCCCGGAACGCACATTTGCATACGGGGTGAATTGAAAGTGATGTGGCAGTGTCTGCCATTACCTCTTCCTCCGACGCCGTCGCCGGTGTTACTTCTTATTCTGCTACTCATATGTAGATGTGCGCTTCTTATGCTTTTTTTTTTTTCACCTCCGCCACGGCTGCTTACCTCTACGGGGCAACATTCGATTCAATATACGCGGATAAATGTAATATTTATTTTTGCACGTGAGGCGAGTACGTCACTGCGAATCGACAGTGTTTCGCGAATTCTTTCGTTTTTGTTTTTTTTTTTTGCGTTTTCGTTTTGTGCTTCTTTACTTTCGGACGTTTTGTACCGCACGAATTCAATAACTGTATAAAAATTCGTTAATAATGATAATTTTCGAAAACTGAACGTTCCGTTTTCATTCGTTCGTTCAATACAAATATTATAAGTGTTTAACCAGCCCGTAGAGTTGTTATATGTTCCACGGACTATCAATATATTGATGATGGTAAGAGTAGGACTCCATTTTTAACAGCTACTCAATCGTCTAATATAATATGGGAATTTAATCATTTGATCCAAAAAAATGAGAGATAAATCTTTCGTTTGATGAGGTGATTCCGAAAATGGTTCTGATTTCATTCTCTTTCGTCCGCCATACAAATTATAGGTACCGACGTCGCAATTGCTTGTAACAACAATTATGAGCGAACTTCGATACAAATATTATAAGTACACCCGGGCCTCGTATAACACGATCATATGGTTCCACAAAAACGTCGTGTAATACAAATCCGTGTTATACAAGGTTTGAAATTCATACAAAATTAGGGTTTGCGTTCCAAAAAAAACACATCATAGATAGTTTATATGAATATGTACTTTATTTTTTTAAATAAACAAATATACATTTACATATTTATTGAAAAAA
>JAOXNN020000072.1:1078508-1100183 GCA_028571205.2 Hydropsyche betteni | reverse complement strand
CAAAAATTCGGTAATAAGCGATTGTCTGCTTTTAGCGTATAAATCTTTACGTATTTCCTTATAAGGTTCCAAAATCTACTATAATTCCTTCTTGAATTTCGAACTTCTTTCTATTATAGAATCCTTTTCGATAAAAAAAAATTCTAATTTAATGTCATGGCATATTTCATAGACGTACAAATCAAACATATTATTTTTTTCCCTGAAATCGTGTTATATAAAGCGTGTTGTATAAAAATATGCCACAATTTATACATTCGTGTTATATAAAACCGTGTTATACGATACCCGGGTGTATACAAAAATAATTTTTGTTTGTAGTTAGATACATTCAATGTTTTATTTGTTGGAAATATTTTTAATATATTATTCTCATGTACCATAATATTATACATCAAATTCGATATAAAAATAATTTGTATAAATTTCATATGAGCTCATTGGAGGATTGGCGTTCGAATGCTAACGCAAAGATTCCGATTTCTGCCATTTATAAAATATATTGTCGGATTATGTAAAAAAATGTACTTCCAAAAACGCTTTTACTTCCCGCTGTACGGCTTATCGATTTCGTAAATGTCTCCGACGTTCATGTGTATTTATAATATATATCGAATCGCACACTAGACACGAAGCTGCATAATTCAATACGGACGACAACTCGTCTCGGACGCCTAAGCCCGCAGACGCGTCCAATCAAAATAAAAATATCATTATGAAAAAAGCACATCATATCGATAGCTATTTAAGATCTGGAACGGCCATCAATCGAGGAAAAATAGCTGACACAAAGACATACCTGGAAGCGGCTCGGCGAAATCCTCGCGTCGCCATTCCCCGCGTGCCCCGCGTCCTTCGCTAATAATTTCCTTTTATTTATTTTGTCCCTTGAGGGCCGCTATATAAGCAGTTTCATATGTCTCGCCTCGCTGGTCCTTTTTCGAGTTTCATAAGTTTTTGCGGTGTGCCCGTTCGACGGGCGCCCATTGTCTTTCGGGCGTTGATTGGGCGATGGCATCCGCGAAGAATCTTATATAAATCTCGCGAGAACCTTTACATAGCTTTCGATACGTATCGAAGCGACGCAAAAACTCTACACGCCTTTTTTGCCGCGCGAAGATCGTCCGATTCGAATCTAAATACTGTACAAACTTGGAAAAAAATTGTTTATTACGATCCGAACCGATTTTGTAATCTGTCTGACTTTCTAGCGTCCACCGTTGTCCTAACGTTTCGAAACTGTCGACGCATAGAAAGTCGAAATTATTTTGTAATCAATACTAAGTGTGTTTTCAATTTCAAATCTTAATTAAAAACTTTTTGCAGTAGATTTTACTGGACGTTTGATTATATTGCTGCTAAAAGTGAGTCAATGTAAAATTAAAGTGTAATTGATATTTGAAATTGAATTATTGATTTGTTGGACGATTAACTTGCAAAATATTTAGTAATATTTTTAAATGGAAAAACATGATTTACTATTTCAAATATTCTTTTGATATATAATACATATAACAATCATTCGAGCTAAGACGACGACACGCATTAAACTTAATTATATATTTTTAACAAGCTTCATGCTTTGATTATGTATGAAATTATTCTATTATTAGCTAGAATATTTTTTTTATTTATTTAGGTATATGTACGTATATATTCTTAAATCGAAACGATTCTGTGGTACCATTAAAACGCTTCGTACACAAGGCCGCCTAAACAAAAGATAGATTTTTAATTAAAAACTGGTGCTCCATACAAATGCGAAGTCGACAAAAAATGTCATCGATTCATTGGACGTTACGTTGTATTATTACATTTTTTTCGTGCATATTTGGATACAAATTATTTTTTTAATTAACGCTTCGAAGCGTAACAATTTCGTCAATAGAACCTCGAAACTCCACATAGGGGAAGGGAGACGTACGGCATGAAGAACAAAAAACTCAACCTAATTACAAAATACACAAATGGTCGAAAGACGTTTATTGTTACCATAAATACCTCGATTTCAATCATATTTGAAATCATGAATGTTCCATTTCGATATTTATTCCTCAACATCAGATGCCTTATATTAACACTTTACCGACCGGCTATTGAAACTGCTAGACTCACGCCAACGACCGCACATATTGCAAATTTTGCATTAATTAATTTTTCATTCGTTTGTCCTGCCATCTTTTATCGAAATTTCGAAGTATAAAGGAAGCGTGATCGTAAATTGACGAGCAAAGTCGGACGTATTTGAGGACGCCACATTGGCAACCGCGGTCGGTAAAGTGTTAAGGAATAATTCAGGACGATTCATCAAATTTCATATGATGAAACTATTATGTGCTTACCGACGGTCTAAAAAAACTTCCATTTCGGTCCTTCATAGCAACATACACACATACAGCGTTTGTAATGTTTGGCATATCATGGTGTGTATTAGACAATCGGTAGGTGTAATGAAACGGGCCGCGGCGAAACGGTAGCGCCTGAACAATCACCTGAACAATGGACCGCGGCAGCCTCTCCTCAGCAGCGAGCGAACAACAAAAACACAACCCGGTGTCCAAAAAAACGACGAAGAAAAGATACACACGGCAGCAGCAGTCGAGCAGCAACGAAACGAAAATGTCGACGAAAAAAAAAGGAATGTCTAATTAAGAGGCCGGCACTGTGCATTGTGGACCGTAACTAATAAAAAGTAATTTAGTTGATAGGATACTGTAATTAGAATTCCAGTATAAATATTATAAGTTGACTGATGCTGATGTTGCTACCGACGTGGCTGCTACCGCCGTTGCTCTGTATCACGATAGCTTTTGTCGTTTGATGACTCGCGAGACAGATTTAGATCAAGATCTATGTCGATTATACGGTGACAAAGACTTGTAACGTTGGATCATTCCGCTCTTACGTTCCAATTAGCAATTTTTATTTCGAAATGTATTTAAACTTTGGGACTATGTTGTTTTACGATGGTCGAATTGAAAATCCGATGAATTAAGGTTTTAGAAACTTTCGAAAGCGCTATTTAAATATTTGGTTGTTATTTTCAGTATTATATTATTTTCAATGTCAATGTGTAATTGATGTTTTTAGAAGTGGTATATTTATAAAATAAAATTTGGTCGTATAATACAGTGCTTCGGAACCGCTGTGCCGCGAGACGATGTTGGATGTTCCCTGGTACATTTCCAAATACATGAAAAAATTCAAATCATTTTCCAATAATATAAAATTAATATAATTTATATAAAGAAAAGCACATTTTTATAATATCTTTCATTTTTGGGTTACCTAGGATGACAAGCGTCCAATTTTTTCCAGAACGATCCTGTATTTTTTGTGTTTCGCGTTTTGTCACTTTCGTAAAATGACAATTTACTGCACTTATTGTTAGAAAAAAATATATTACTTTGTAAAAAAAGGAACGAAAGTAAAAGAAAACAAAAATTTTAGTTGCACAATGTTTTTTTTTAATAATATTGCCTAATTTATTGTTCATTTTTGAAAAAAATCCGCTATGGTATTTTAACTGTTTTTATATAAAATTTTACACAACTGTGTTCTGAAAAAAAAATTAACAACGTGTTAATATTTCTTCAAGGTAAAAATTGTAAAATTATTGGACGTACAAAACATTTTTTATTTAAGTGGAAAGGTTCAATTTTTATTTGTTTTTGTTAGACATTCTGTTTTAAGTCCTAATAAATATTATCATCTTAGACTTGGTGTGCCGCGAAATTTTGAAAATATGGTTAGTGTGACGCGGAAGGAAAAAGGTTTCAGAGCACTTGTATAATACATGTATACCAAAGAATGCATCGCGCTTTAATTGCGAAAAGGAATTTGCATACGTAATGAATTGATTCCTTTGCATATACAAAACGTCAGCTGATGGACACATTTTAATTGCGGATGCGTACGAAGCGATCGAGTGCAAGATTGCACTCAACCAAAAACCCATTACACGCCTTTTGTCGTATATTGAGCATGCGTTAGCAACACAAACGGAGTGAAAATAAACGTAAAAATACACGAAATAAGAAAAATATCAATCAGGTACGAAATAAAACGAACTAGTCGATGAGATGAAGTTCCGCGCGGCGAAGAGGAGCATCCGAGGCATTTTATTGGTATGCAATTCGCTTTGAAGCCTCAATCGAAGTTGGATAGCACGTGAATGGCGCACAAGATGACACACCAATTACGGGAACGGATTTAATTCCAGCAATCGAGGATTTTATCGGATCTCTGGACCTATCCCACCCCCATTGAATTGCAAATGGGAGTAATGAGCGACCCGACAGCTGTATCGTCCGATTCACGTACCCTGAAAAGACGACTACGAGCATGACCCCTGACGAGAAGGGAATTAAACGGCTTTTTTATAACGAAGCTAACGTCCGCCAAATCGAGTGTGAGGATTCTTTCGCGGATTCTCTTGATTAACTCGCAGTTCGCAGTTTCGCAGCCTTCGTCCTTTTTCCACCTCCTGCCCCATCCAGAGGGGCACTCTCTATCTCAATCTGCTCATTGTGTGTAAATAAAAACGCTCCGAGATTGGATCGGGCCGCATCGGACGTGGCGATTGGTCGTTTGTGGCCGCATGCAAATCGGATTGCGCCATAAATCCTGCCGCTTGAATGGGAATAACTTAACCTTTGTCAAGTTGATAACCAAGGCCCGGTATTGGCGTCGAAGCGGCCGACCGCTGAAAAGTGCTACAGCACTGCAGATAGAACACCGCCACTTAATCGGCGACTATTCCAAATTATCCCGAATCGAGGACGACCGCAGAAATCTCCAGAGCATTCTATCAATCATTTTTTTGTTCCATAAAAAATTCAAATAAATCCTGTTTTTCCATTATAATTTATACCAAAAGCCATTCATACAATTACACGTACGATTCGAACAGTCGAAACGTTTACAACAATTTAATTTAATTGAAAATTTTAATACGATTCAAATTATAGATAGTAGTCGATCGAAAGCGACACGCTCGAATCATGACCTTTCGAAGGTGTATCATTACGCCGAATTAGACCCAACCTGCCCGTGAGACGCGCACAAAACAAAATTAAACCGAAAAAAATGTATACGAACGAAAAGGGCGGACCGTTCATATACGAAAACAATGGATAGAGCGAAACCGGGGCGAGGAAATGTATTAATTAAATATTACCAAAGTCGGCGATCGCAGCCCGCGGGGCTCGTAACGGTCTTTATGGCCGGAGCGTGTCACAAACGAACAATGCGAGAGGAGAGAGCCCACCTCGCCGACAATTATTTCAATTATCATTTCTCTCTGTTTGTGTGATGTGTACAATATTATAAAGTCAATGATAATCGCTTGCGATCGTAAATAATCTCGCGGCTGACACGCATTGTGCGACGGGGGGAGGGCGAAGCACGCCCGCTCTAATCTATGGTCACTTGTGCAACCAATAACACCCATTACGAATTCATACTTTGTGCCGTCGCTGTGTTTCCTGTATCCGAGTGCAAACTGAATTTTAAACTCCACGTTTAGATGTACATATATAATTTGGGTGGTATAGGTGTCCCAAAATTAATGCAAGATTTGAATTTACCGCCAGTGCAGTGAATTTTTGGCAATACTAAAAATAAAACGATTTGTCAGCTGATAGTTTAGGGTTATTTAAAATAAAGCATTTCATTAAAAAAACAAGGCGATTTAATTGTTGATTATTGTTGCTGGTTGTGTAATTTTCCGTTTCGGTGGTCAGAATTGGCCGCCCAGATCATGCGATTTAACGCCGTTAGACTTTTTTTTGGGGGTTTTGAAGTTTTAGGTTTATGACAACAAGCCTATGACCACCCATGCCTCAAAGGAAGAAATTAAGCACTGTATCATTGAAATTCAACCGCATTTATGCAATACGGTCATAGAAAATTTCAACTAAAAAGTGCGTATGTGCTTTGTGCCGTGTAAGCTTTTTACTTGATATGCTATTTCATTGATAATCCTATATATACTATATACTTTATGAATCAATAAAATAATAATTTTTGATCAAAAACCTGTGTTTTCTATCAAAATTTCTTCTTGCATAAATTTTGAGACACCTATAATACTGCGAGTTCTTCGTTGGTGATCTTGGCTTAAATTAAAATTGTATTATAGATTCGATCATTTTGCAAGATGTACCGAGTATAACTGGTGAGCGAACGATCATATTTTATTAGAACTTATCAATATTCAATAGTTGTATACTGAAACTAATCACTCGACAATAATAGTTTGAATATTGAACGCGGATTTAAATGAGCCGTTGAATGTCAACCTTTTGTGTAAACGTACCCGCATATAGTTTCGTGAGAACATTCAATCGTAAACATTAAAACGAACACGTTTAATAACTAATTTGTAACACTTACCCGTGAATCATCCGAACACGGATTACCGACCGTCGGACGATGCTGGCATCGATAACGTGTCAATTCGGTAAACCGAAAAATCTATAACGCAACACGATTTTATCTCCTCATGAAGAAACTTCTGAGAATCATCTCGTATCAAACGGCTAATAATCTGCTCGTCTCGACCAATCCGCGTGTCACGAAATCGGTCAGCAACAAAACGTATTTTTTTTCATCCGCGTCTACTTTGACGTATCAAATTATACAATAACATTAATTAATTTCTCGGACTGATTGCGGAATCGCGCAAAAACGGCACGTATCTTCGCATTACATCAGATTTCGTACTTTTAATTGCATTACGTATTCAAAGACGTGTCATTCGAGCCGTACGCTAAATTTTTTTCTTGTAATTACAACTCCAATCAAGCAACGATGCAATTAACATCCAAGAATTTGATTGCCTTCGTACTTAAAAAAATAGTAACCGTTCACGGCGATCCGATTCGCATAGGAGCGGAATTAATCACGGCATCTGAACTTTTCACAGTCATCGTGGCCAATGCATCGTCAGGACCTCCACACGCGAATGCAATCGTCTATTCATTAGGCGAGCGCATATTGCAGTTCGCTGTTGTTGCCAATCAAATTAAGATTATCTCTCGGGGCTCGTTTCATATGCATTGCAGGCATTATATGGGATGCAGACGCGGTCGACGTACTTTATTGCCGCACGTTCAATCTAAACAACAATTAAACCGACGAGGTCTTTTATTGATTCGCGCCCTCGTCTATTCTAATTGTTCGAGCGGAGCGAATCGAAATGACCGCTTCTCTCGTTGTCGGTTCGCCGTTTTTCAAAAGTCGAATCGAAGCGTGGTCATGGATCGTATTCGATCGTTTCGTATAATCAAAATCGTAGCAGGCTCGTAAAATTCGATCCGAAGACAAGTCATGTGAGTATGTCGATATGTAGTTATCTATAATCAGTAGATGGATTTGAATACATATTGTCTTTAGTGTTCGATACTTCTTGTTATCTTATTAAAAAAAAAAATCGAATTTTTGACGATGTCGTGTTCTCCCGAAAATAAGACCCGGTATTTTTGTACACAGAAATCTTTGACTCCAATTTTAGACAATTTGTATGTGATATCTCATTCAATAATGTTTTACTCACAATTAAATAGTTCAAACGCTTTTTTTTATAATATACAAAGTTTTAATTAATGAAAAAATCGCAGGGTCAGAAATCGAACAAATATATGCAAATATAAGTTTTATCAAAAATTTAACAACATATAGTCAAAGAAATCAAATAAAAAAATATATATTTGTTCAAAATCTTAAATTTATGTACAAAGTATCGAATCAGAACCGCTGTGATAACCAGTTACAAGTACCACATTATCGGACATTTCCTCACTAGGTCTTATTTCGGGTTAGGGCTTATTTACGGGATAAGATTGAAAAAAATCTTAAAATCACGATAGGGCTTATTTTCGGAAGAGGTCCTATTTTAAAGAGAACACGGTAAACGTTATTAATAGGCTGCGTAATTCGCGATAAGACCGAGCGTCCGATCGGCACAATGATCTATGCGATTTCAATGAATCGAGCGTGCAAATCGTGCACATTTTCGCCATTATTCCGACCGAGGATCTATACGCGTCCGCTTATGGATCCCCGTTATTCAATCTATCGCAATCATCGCCACAAATAAACGTGGATAAGATCGCACTTCCTTCCCCGCGCATTTGATGCTCGATCGCGTTTTCAATATCGCGAAACGGGACAGTCGTATCGATGCGCTTTTAAATGCAACAACAATAAATTCAGAATGCGCCGCCGCCGCATCGCCGGGTTAATTTGAAAACTCGCCGCATTACGACCGCATAAATATTTATGAAGGAAGATGTCAATGTGAAAATTGCATATCATTATCGGAACCGCAACCGTTTCTGTGGGATCTCCGGCTTTTTCGCGCACACAGAAAAAAGCCGAGCCGAAAATAAGGCTGCTGCGGCGTTTCCACTCCGGCCGTGTATAAAGACCGCGTGTGTACGTGTAATGTAACTTTTTTTCTTAAACAAAAATTTTAATTCGGCCCACCGTGAAATTAACACTGGTGCCGGCCCTTTTGTTGATCGCCCCGCCCGTAGATAGGAAGCGTTAGTAAGCAGTTAAACCTCTCGTATCGTAATGTGAAACGTTCTCGTTTCTATCACATCATCATTTAATCGTATCGCTAGCTTATTGATTTGTCGCGTTTCATAACGTGCAATCAGCACTCTATCATATTTTTTGCGACGTATTTCGCAGCCCGCCACTGTGAACGAACGTACGTCATTGCGAATCTTCTATTATTCTTGAGGCTTAATTGAATGGTGAAGAAGCTTCCGTGCAATCAATCAATCGAGCAATCGATAATTTATTAATTGTTTTATTTTAAAAATTACGTATTTACCATTCTCGTGATTGTTCAAGTATGCATAATAACGATCGTCGGAATTTCCCAAGTATTCTAGTTACTTTTTAATGCGTCGCGTTATAAATTTGGCAAATGTCTTGTTTCATTAGCAAACTCATTTTTTTTCGTATTGTTACATTCAAATTTTTTACAATATCAACTGTTTTTTTGCCGCAGTCGCACAAATCATCGCGAAGTTTGAATCGTTTGAAAGAATCGGCCGACCCGCGTGCGCGAAAAAAAATAAATAAATCCCGCTGTAAACAAATGTATATTAATTATTTTTTTTCACAAGTCGAGACATTACCATTACGACTACCGTGCGCTCGCCGAAGATGAGGTTGATGAACACCGAAGAATCCAAGCAAAAAATAATGAAAAGATACATCAAGGCTAATGTGGAAAGACTTTTTGCCCTGTGAGAGAAAGAGACGAATCGGACGAATGTAAAGAAAAAAAAAACGGAAAAATGCTGCGATGTCTCAAACGCAGCCCAATTAATATTTCAGCCACTCTTTCAAGATGCCCGCTTTTCGAAGACAGTTTCCCTTTTTGAAAAATATATAAAAAATACGGAATTATATGATCGACGGCTGGGCGTGCGATAGAAGGAAATTGACGAAATCCATCGTCGATTATGGACGCTTCATTTAACCGCAAAAATATCTCCTTCATCCACTTTTAACCAACTAGAACGATGTATGATGGATGAAATGTATGGAAAAAAGATATAATTCCCTTTTGATCGGCTTCAATGTGCCGATAAAAATGTGGATAAATACCCGAAAGCCGTTAATATATCGCAGATGGAAATTTAAATTCCCCAAAGTTTTTCTGCGCTTATCAATATTTTTTCGTGTTAATTTTTTAATATACAACTAAAACGAGACAAATATACGTTTTTCATAGTTTTCTGCCTAGAATTTTACTTATAAACGAGTCATTTTACGCGAAAGTCGTAAGCTATCTGCGACTTCAATAGAACCGTTTTTATTTGATTGATTTCGAAAGATATGTTTGCCTATCCAAATCGTATTCTTATTGCCTCATTTCCCGAATAAAAAGTTATATACCTCCATATATAATCGAATACGAATCTTATTACAAATATAATAAGGTGTGTATGAACGTGTGTAATTCGTATTGCGATCATCTCATTACATTCGTACAAAACATTCGATATCAAAATCGAAGTATGTTCGAGCTACATTCTAGTTATATTTCGTATATGTTCATATATATATAATATATTTTTTTATAGAACCATTTCGACTACTCGTGTTGTTGATGAGCCACCGAAAACGCTTCATGAATGAAACGCTGGGTGGATCTTCTAAACATGAAGTTGATTGTGCACGAAGATCTCGACGACTGCTTCTTTTTTTTTATTCTTCACATACCCATTCCATTAACGTAATAAGCTTCATTGAAAATCGCAGGCATGGCCAATAGTATGCCCTCGCATTTACACTAGACATTGCTTTTGTCCGGATCGTTCGTGTGCGAATGCGCACATCCGATTATGCACAATCGCGCAAATTATTTCTATGGTCTTCGTGCATTTTCCGCTTCGTATTGGATCTCGTGCGAATAAATAAGATTGAAAATGTTGACCGTCTCTGGCCGATGCGAATTCCGCATTGTCACGATTGAAACATTCGTATGCATACACCGCATTATACTTAACAACAAAACGTGATTAACAAGCGAGATATAATGCGTAAATAATTAAATTTGCTACCACGAAGCGAGAGTTATTAATGAACCTAATGAAAAGGTGAATAATGAGTTGTACGTATTGCTCGAGCCGGCTCCCGTGGGCTTTGTTCGCTTTTTTAGCTTTTAACCCCTTCGAAACTACTTCAGGTTATTATTTTCGTATTCTCATTATGTAATACGAGTCATTAAGTGCCATAAAATGCAGCATTCCTGACATCAAAAATTTCATCTCGACATCAATGATTCTGATAAACTTGTTTTCTATTATGTACGAAAGATTATAATACGTATTTGAATTAAAAAAATATTAGAATTGTAAAATTTAAAAATAATTATGGCCTCACAAGTAAAACTCCATTATTTATAACAATGGTCGATCAGTCAGAATCGTTTGGATATACACGAGCATGCACCAATTTATATCCACCGCGAAGAAGCCTTTCGCACTATTCAATTTCATGCACAAAATTGTCTCTGTTTTTTTTTCTCGATATACATAATATAACCGCGTTATAATCAAACTTGCACTCGAATCAACTCGTGAAAAATAGATTCAATATCATTTACAGTTAATAAAACTCGTTCGCCGTCCCGAATCCGTAGCCCTTTTTTTCATTCGAACACGAAAATCGTCATCTCTTTTCGATACAATACGCAAGTGTGATATTTTAACTGTTAAAAACGCTGTTCCGCTACATTCGCGCTGTGTAAATCACGTCCCCGTGAAAAACTGTGGCAAATTCGTATGACACGACCCATTCGCCGGATAATGGAGAATCGCTCGCTCGCTTAAATTGAATTTATTTATTTCGTTCTGTGTTTTTTTTCTCTATATAACCGATTCATTTCTACTTTGCAGTGGTATCTATGCGATCTGGACTCGATGAGCGAGAATGTGAGGTCGCGTTTTCACCAATTGTCCCCGGACGAAGACACGCGCACCTTCATAGCTAATTCCATTGAAAAGTCTTCTTGGCTGTGGACTCAAATATGGTATTCGCTCGTCACGAACGTGCTCAGCTGGTTCATGACGAAAACCGACATCAACGGGTGAGTGAATCTCTTAATTTTCGACATTCGTCATTTTGAATCGTATGCGGGTTTACATATTACCGTACGCGAGAGAAGTCGCATTGAGGAGAAATTCAATATGCATTTTTTTTTTTCGCTTAAGCGTTTTATAATTACCGACTCGACGATCGCAATTCTTCGCTAATGTTGTCTCCGGACAATTGCATTCGGTCGGCGTGCATTTTCGCAAATGAGTTTAGCGACTGCATAATGCAATGGTGCATTTGGTTATTATACGTTTGCATATAATACAAAATTACTAATTGCTTTCGAGCTTTTCGAACAGATACAAATTTTTTTTTAATTTTTCTATAAATAACTTGATTTCCTTAAATTTTGATCGTATTTGAAAAAGATTTCAATGATCAGCAAAATTAAATGAAAAAAAAACTTCTTCACTGATTGCACCCGCAAAGCTCGCACCAGCTGCAGTAACAATGAAACTTTCGACATGCCACGAGGAAATCGCCGTTTTGACTCGCTCCAACCCGTACAAGATCGACTGTGGATGCGTTTTTGAATCATTTGCATTGCACGGTTCATCGTCCGACATGCTCGAACTACTAATTGCTTTTATTATTATTAAGACGTAAAACGGGCGGTCGATGCGACACGCGGAGGCACATTTGAATAATTGCATCAATTTGTTAATTGCCCCAATGATCGACTTTATTGCCGCGGACAACATCCACCGCTCTCGTTATCGCAGTTTCGCCGAACGCAATAAAAATCGAAATAATAAAGCGGCAGGAACGCTTTATGCATTATTCCGGGCTTCGGCCGACGAAGGTTCGATTTGATTCGCGTTTTAAAAGCGTTAACCGCATTGTTGCGCCGTGTCCGTTTTCTACGTACGCATTGTATATATTTCGGGAGCTATCTCGTCCGCAAAACGAAAAAATATATATTTTTGGGATTGTTTGAATGTAAATCTTCCGCTTCTACACTTGTCGCATTTATGCGCCCGTACGAAATTCGGCGGTCTCGCAATTAATTCAATATCGGAGGCATTCTTACGTTGGGCTTAACTTGTTTACGCGATCAACCCCAATATAACTGAAATGTATACAAATACTAGTTAAGCTTTTTTATTTTAAATAAGCAATATTTGAATACAGTTTAAATAATTGAATTTTATTCTGGGCACAACTTCGAACATTCATAAAATATTTTGAACGGTTAAATTATATTCGCTTTTTTGTATGAATTATTAAATTTTGGTACCTGAAGGGTTGAAGGTGATATTCCGTACTGTGCGCGCAGCCGCCGAACGGACATTTGTATAAGGGCTGATGTTAATGCGATCGCGACCGATTAAAGACCTAAAAGTGGCCCTTTTTCACCATTTTTGAAACAAAGCTATGCGTTGAGAGTCTGGAGAGTTGTTTTTGACAATAAGCATTCATTTGATTGCGTACATAAAGTAACTGCGAATATTTTAATTGGAATTTTTAATTTTATAATATGAAGCTTTAAAAGCTCAAATTCAATACCGAAGATTATAAAATTGATGGATTGATTCTACCCTTGTCATTAAAATTCACAGGTTATTTAAAATGAGAAAATCGGCAAGAGTGATCCACAATAAAAAATTCATATGATCGTATCGGGTGTGTGCAGTTGTATTTCAAAATTTGGATTTTCTCAACATTCAACGCGATCGTCCAAAGCTCGGCATCGTAGCGAGCAATAAACATGGCGACGAGAAACAAAGGACCGCTGAATCCAGATCAATGCTAATTTCCGCTATCAGCGAAACCCATCTCGCCATTATATATAAAATTTAACTGGTAATTCGGACGAGCCGAGTCCGCGCCTGTCCATTGTCCGAACCGATAATGAGCTGACATAATGATTTTTATTTTACAATCGCCGCTTAACTCGCCACGGTCCGCAGCCCGTCCAATTACTATGATTTATACGACGACTCTCCCCTTCCGCTCCCATATTTTCCATCGCACCCCCATTCACGGCATCGGGTTTTTCCGATGGAAATAACAATTTTCCCGACGCCCGCCCACGCAATACATACGTTTACATACTAAACTGAGGGTGTTATTACTCTCTCTCTGAGATCCCGCCGCTCTCCTCGTCGTCTTCGTCCTCGATCAATACGGTTCATTATTTGCTCTGTGTCGCCGTTTGCACCTTCACTTTTTATTTATTTATTTCGCAGCATGAGCGGGCGAATCTCGTATGTGCGATAAGAGCCAATTTCGGTCTCTAAAGCAAACTCGAAACTCACGCAGAACCTCGAGTAGTTTTACAATGTCGCCGTCGTGAAATTTCCTAATTTGTCTATCGACTTCACGTTCATAGAACGGGACGAATGATCGTATTTGAAAATCGAATTGCATGCTTATATTCGATAATGTAATGTATAAATATATTACAGTTTGAGTGTCCACTTCGTTTGTGCACGAACAATTATTCACCTTCTAAATGTTCTAGTCCAATTTTTAGTGTGGTACAATTTAAGTTTTTTGCACTCAGATAACTCTCTTATGCTAAATATCAATAAGGTAGAAATTTATATGTCAACTAATGATCGAGAAATACGCGTAGTGTCTACTTGTTGTGTCAGTTTGAACTTGGGGTGTTTGTTTTGAACTTGTTTTCACAACTGAATCTAAAACGCTTGCCCAGCCTAACCCAAGCATGATACTTATGACGTCTGTTTTTAGTTGAGACGCAATTATATGGAGGTAAAATTTGACAGTTGACATTCAAACTAAAATCGATAGTTTGGATATACCCAAACTAATATGGGTATAAATGAACAAAAGTGAACGCTTGAACTGTGACATATATATAAAAATGAATCACTGTTTGGTGACCGGCTAAAACTCAAAAACCGCTTGACCGATTTATACTTTTTTTTCTTTTATTCACTTTAACTAACGGGTGGTTTACAAAGAAAAATTCCTAAAGCAAAGCTAAAAAATAATATAAGTAATTTTGTATGCCGCCACGCCACATTAATTTTCGCCGTACCGCCGCCGATTGTAATTATTTTGACAATAATTAGAATCGGTACAGTGTGTGTGTGTGCAGTGTGTGTTCACGACGGGAATCGGGAACCGGTGTGTGCAAAATGCATGAAGACAACGGAAACAACGAGCCAACGGGACAACGGGCGCTATTTTAAAATGAAAAAAAATCCAATATTTAGAGTCGAAGATCATTTGTTGATGTAAGTCTATTGAAACGAATGAAAAATACTAAAGCACAACCCTGTCTCGGCTACCTAATGAATTGGCCTCCCTTTGAGATGGTATCAGTGCGTTGATGGCGAGCACCGCACGCGCCTTCATGGCTCGCGAATATATCTGTGGTGTGTGTATGTGCTATTCTCCTGCATCTCGTTAACCTCCTCCTTGTAGCAGTGGCGTATCGCCGTCGAATCTGCACCTGGATACGATCTTCGGACGTCCACTAGTCCCTCGGTCCATTGGGATAACGCGAATCTCGGATATCTAATGGGATCTGCTCGGATACGACCGATCCACTTCGGCCCGTGTCCGATCCACTTATAACTATTCACCGATTCGCGTGCATGTCGACCGGCATTGTCTAAATCGTGGAATCATTTCGAATTTCGATCGGTCTTGAATAATTAAGGGAAGAGGGTCGTAAATTGTAACGAGCAAAAGTTGACGATGAGGGAAAAATATCAATTAAATTACAGTTCGCCCCTGGGTCGATCCAAATGAAGAACGATCGGTGGGTTTGGGCGTGGTCGCGCGGACGACCTGCCGATTAATTACTTAATGGATTTCGCCTTTATCGGTATTTACACGACAAAACGACCCTGTCATGCCATCTTACCTTCGATGCAATCCAGTGGCGTTTTCTATTTGGAAGTTATACAAAATAGTATCATCAATACATTGCGTAAAAACCAAATAAATATACAAACAACTTCAAAGAATAGATTTCTATATTCATAAATTAAAAATATATATAATTTTCGATTTGTCTATGCATCGCACCTACCCCAATATACGAAAGCTTCTAATGTTATCTTTCATTAAGGCCAACACCCTAAAAAACCGCCTCCCTCACCACCGAAAGCAATATGGATAGGTTAGTTATCGGCAGTCCGGTAATTAAACGGAAACCGTTCGCGCTAATGCGTATTGATGGAAAAACGGTAAAAGCCGTCGAACGAAACGAAACTGTATCGACTTTTTTATATATAAGATACGATAAACACCCCTGTATATAAACACAAATGAATTCGAAGGCTTTTTTGTCCGGTTGGTCGGTTCGCCGCGCTTTTTGCCCGTCACGGCGCGTATTGTTTTCGCTTCGCCGTTTTTAAATTTTAATTTGATTTCGATTCGACACGACCGCTACCGTTTCGCGAACAACAGAATTGGACCCGAGTCTCTGTTCTGTTTCGTTTTGTGTTTCGTTCGATATATAGGTTTATTTTTTCCGTTTGTTTACCATTTCGGCCGGCCTGTATAAAAATGTGATCGTTCGTCGCTGTCGGACCGCAAACGACAAATATGTAGTTCGCGAATAACGAGCAATTAAACAGGCGATGACTGCTCGATGGGCTCGTTAAGGGTTTTTGATTTTGCTTTTGATCTTTTATAGTTTTTAGTTCTGAAATACTTAAATTTGATTCGATAAAAACTTGTATAGTTACCATTACAGTGAGTTCTCGAGTTACGCGAATTCGACTTACGTCAATTCATACTTACGCGATTTTGAAAAAAATCGTAATTTATTTATTATTCAATTGCGTTTTGTTTCTCTTCGGCGTTGGTATGACTTTCTTCATACCAATTATTAAAAAAAAAATCATAAAATGCTCGAGAACGATCATAAATTAACTTTTGCAAAGAACTTTTAAAAATATCACGATTTTTTGCGTCAAAATGCGCGTTACGCACGTAGCTTTGAACGGGCCTATGAAAAGAAAGAATGAAATTTTTCATATTATTTAAAAAAAAATTAAATTCAAGGTTTATTCGACTTACGCGAAAACCTTCAGAACAAATTAATCAAGTAAGTTGAGAATTCACTATACATATATTGATGATTGATTCTTAACTGGTAATGTTTTTTATTCAGATTTTTTTTTAAACTAACCTTTCCCTTACGGTGCTGTGTAGTCACTACACATTCAAAAATTAGCGATTTAAAACCGTAAAAATAAGAAAATTCATAGCTTATCCCCTTGATTAATTATAATTGAAGTAAAAAATTATAATAATAGTGATTTATTTGCTGAAATCATTAAAAACCATCTGGCAACGCTCACGAAATGGACGTACATCCGACCCATTCGAATGCCCGTGGGCCAGTGCTGCGCAGTAGACGGGAATGCCCCCCACTCACTACTGAGAACGTTGAGCTACTCGCACTTCTACAGTGAAGTATGCAAGAGTGAGATGCGAATATGTACTACATTGAACACAACGCTGTTATTTTAACGAATTTGTTCACAAAATAGCTTAGATGTACTCGATAAATTCTGATTATTATTAATATTATTTTTTAGCTCAATGCGTAAATATATTATGGAGGAATACCTAAAATCTAAACTGTGTATTTATTATATTCATAGAGATATTGATGGTTATTAGAGCAATGCGTAGAAGATACACATCACCGGTAAAGAGAGGTTAATATCATACAATATCGACAAATGAAAATCAACATAGTATTGAAAGTTTTTCTAAGTATTACCGAAAATTTCAACGGCACCGATATAAAACGCACGTTATCCGTAACTAGAACGCCACGGAAGAATTCCATTTTATCGGAAACGTTAACAGCCGACCGATCTACTGTGGAGAGCAGAGATTTACAATATCGGAATGTGTCACGAGACAAATCGAAACTAAATACCGAATCGCGCGTATCCATCCGTTCATCTATTCAACGCCGCGGTACGTACACGTATTATACAGGGTGTGGCGGCATAAATCGCCATTTTTCTCGAGCCTGTACTACACACTTATCCCTGCCGGGGTCCGTCTGAATATTTATTGGGGGCCGTTTTCGATTATGCGCGTAGGTTTTTGCGGTCGCGCGCGATCCGATAAGGCTTCGCTCGACGCGAAAAGCGCGCGCATTAATGTAAATATATCTGAATTTGTTAACCGACCAGTATCCCGGCTTCATATGTTTCTATATATGAGTCTGTGTGTTGCGTTATAAATATTATATGTGAGCGTTTGCATGTTCGTCCTTTGCGCCGCTCTACACTTTTCTGTTTCGATTCCGACACATGTAGTTTGTCGATTGTTCAGTTTCTGTTTTATTCGAAGAATTTCAATATGACTTTCGAACTATGCAAATCGATGTTTCGATTTCTTGAAATTGTCTCGTATAATTTTTGAAAATTTCCGGGTCTGTTTTTAGTATTTAGACTAAAATCACTTATGCGACAGATTTATAGTCATATATGTCAATGTTTTAACATTCAAGTACCACTCATTGTCAGACATACAGCTCGTTGTCAGTGACTGAGCGTCACAAAATTTTTGTCGACGGGCTTGTCGACAAATTGTCCTTGTGAAAATGTCTATAAAAATAAATAAAGTATTTTATTTATAAAAAAACGGTTTGCAGCTGTAGTCGAGTCGAGTTCGCATTATTTTAGAGACTACCTACAAGCCACCGAAAAGTCGCTCGAAATAGATTTTTTTGTGTTCATTTAAAAATACACCAAACCTCGCGTAAATACGTGTGTATCGAAATATAAAAAAAAAATAGCAAAATACGTCATTTATACGCGAGTCGTATCATCAAAGGCGTTGAACCGTCGAGCACAAAACTCACACGCTAATACAAGATCGACGCATCATCGCCCGTTCGATTATTCACATGGCGCGTTTTTTTATTATTTCGAAGCGATTTTTTGTCGAAAATAATTTGTCTGGCGTTTCTTGGCCGACAAGGAACGCTTCTCGTTCTTCTCGTAATAATGATTTCGGAACGAGAGCGTAAGCCCGGTAGCTTGTATTACCTCGCTAAAGCGAGACGTGGTACCAGCACGAGCACATGCGAGCGAGCGCGAAAGGGAAGCTCGATTTTCACGCCTTAATATATTATATATCCGAAGATGTTGTTAACTCTCGATCCGCGGTCGTTGTTATTTTTATTTTTTATGCTTATGCGCGTTATTATTCCGGCGTTTATTTTAATTTTTTTAATTGACCGCGCACGAGACGCGCGAAACAATGGACATTTCGAAACGGCTTTTTACGACGCCGTAATAAAATATGAGAATGTACGAGGAAAATCTCCTTTCGTTCATTATTTTCAGTGACTAACTCTGAAAGATTTCAATTGGATGTGAATAACACGCATTTATTATGTTAACACGGAAGCTTGTTTGTAAGTGTGTAAGTGTTCAGCTTCGAAACTTTGTAATTATTTTTTTTCGTTTCGAAAATGGTGCTTTTCAACTGTGGTTCGATCACGGCATAGTATCTATTCTATACCGGCTTAGTTCGAGAGTGCTTCCCGAATTGAATATTATTAAATAATCATAAAAAAATAACCAATTTCAAATAATTACCGATCGCAATTATGTAATTAAACGCGGTGATGAGTCCCCTTTTGTGGTGTTCTCTCGCAGGAGGTCCGTCTCTCGGACCGTGTGTGAAATCATTAATCATCAACAGCACATCTTGACCTTCTTCATCATCATCTTCGTCTCCTTCTGATGATTACGGCGCGTACGTTTCACTCTTCTTCCTTCAGCTGCATCATCGTCCTTTTCATCCTTCGAATCTTTTGTTGCTCGGCATTGTTTCAAAAGGCCGCCTTTGTCGATCCAGATTTATAAAGTAGAACATAAAATATTTAGGATTAATTATCTTGATTGAATCGTGGAAGGAATTTCATTTTAATTATCAACGAATAGGATGATCTTTTATATATATCCTTTAGGATATTTTATTCGTTCTTTTTTCTCGATTGAATAATTCGATATGTTGATTCGTTTTTTTTTGTTATATTAATCATAAATATCGTGAGAATCACAAAATTTTTATCACTTCGTTGAAGTGTTTAATTCAATAGTTATTTAAATTGTCGTATATTACTATCCATATACGGCATTTCATACAGAACCCGTCAACATTCCCACGACGCGCACGCACAATTTAAAGCTCTCTATCGACATTTCACTTACGTCAACTTATTAACAAGAAGCTGGAGCACACTCATCCTCATTAGACATGGATTTGTTGTGTACGTACGCGTATTTAAACGCTCTTTAAACTCATCGTACAATTATTATGGTCGTCTTAGGTGCACACACGGGATCCGACTATGTATAATACATAATCACGACGACAAACGAAACAAACAACAATGAGCAAACACTCATTACGAACGGTTCGGCGTTGCGTGGGCACATTGTCGCTCGAGGACCCTCGACCCTCTCGGACACGGTAATTGCCGTGCCATGGGGGCGAAGGGGCCGAGGGGCGGAGCCCCCGTCCGGGTAAGACGGGGGCCCCGTTAATGAGCGGTTTTCGGGGGCCACCACTTCTGACGGCTGCCTTTACGGTAGCTTTAATTGCTACCGCGGTGATGACTCTCGACTCGTCGTTTCACGTTATAATTTGATCGAAAATTATGTTTATGATTCTATGTTGATGCATACTTGAAGTTGTGTGTGTGTGTGTGTGTTCAATTTTTTTTTTTAGGCATATAAGTGACATTAAGCTTGTAATCTTGTTTCTTATTCAGATAATATACTCTGACTCACATATTCGATTATTGACTATGTATGTACATTTTTATCCATGAAATACGATTAATATTAAGTATGAATTGTGAAATGCTTCTGTGTTTGTTCGTTTTGAATAATTATTATGTAATATTATACTTCGTCATCTTAATATTAATACTATCGAAAGCTTGATTTT
Source organism: Hydropsyche betteni (assembly GCA_028571205.2). NCBI lineage: Eukaryota > Metazoa > Arthropoda > Insecta > Trichoptera > Hydropsychidae > Hydropsyche > Hydropsyche betteni. The sequence continues at coordinate 1,079,642 of JAOXNN020000072.1, read as the reverse complement.
TCCTTTTTATATTGACGTAGTTGTAAAATGAAAATAGTTTCTACCATGTTTTTAATTCTTAAAAGAAAAATATATAATAGCGGATTTGTGTGTGTGTGTGTGTGTGTGTCCGTTCAATGACGCTCGCGACTTTTTCGTGAATATGGTCTTTATGTGTATACAATTAACGTCTATAATATGATGCTTATTACCTACTAACTACTGGCTTTGCCTATATGATGTCTTGTGACAATAACAAGTTAACTAATTTGATTTTATTAATTAAATATTTAATATTCAAATTAAATACGGGCGTCGGGCAGTAGATGTTACTACGGGTCTTGTCTTTCCAATTTAGCCTGTATGCCCATTAAAATAACGGCTATAATCGCTACAATATTTAAATCATTTTCGCCTGTTCTATAGAATCGCAAGCTCCTAATTTAGTCTTCATGGTCATTATAACAACGGTTTTTATCTTATATTCTGGAGACGTTTCGCAAGCGCATGGTTATAAAATATTTTTGCATAGATATGTTTAATTTTAATTTTATTACGCAATAGTATGGTTATCAATTCACAGCCGATGTTATTAACATCGGGCCTATATACTAGTATACAATATTAGCAAATAATAGCCGCTGGGCGATCGTGACATATAATATACATGTACATATGTGTCATCGGCCATCTTTAGTGCGTTGCGATTCGCGGGTTTGATTCGATCTTCCTTCCGAAAAATCACCAACAAATTACCAATAAAAGAAAACGATTCCTTATAAAAAAAAAACGTCACCTACAAAAATCTCGCCATTGGCGCCCGATGTTTCATCATGTTCCTACATACCTATGTGGCAATTGGACTTGGTTCCAGATACCACCAATCAATGACAACCCGAAGGAAATTAGCAATTCAATTCCAATCACATCTACCAGTAACGAATATAAATAATAATTTAACATTTTCATCAATATAAAAATATAACATTTGAACAATTCGAATTTAACGCAATTCATTTTCCCTAATTTTCAACAAACATATTATTACCATCAAAAATTAAAAAAAATAAATAAAACAAAAACAGACGCACCTTTACATAAAACCAGGCCTCTATCCGCCGCCGGTGGGGAAAACCCTCCATCTCTCTCCCACCC
>JAOXNN020000072.1:1057530-1068642 GCA_028571205.2 Hydropsyche betteni | reverse complement strand
TAATTTTTATTTTATTACGTAATAGTATGGTTATCAATTCACAGCCGATGTTATTAACATCGGGCCTATATACTATTCCCCTATATATAATAGCGGATTTCTGTGTGTCTGTGTATCTGTCTGTCTGTCTGTGTCGATGACGCTCGCGACTTTTGTTTTTTCTTTTTTTCGATGATGATGATGATGATGTCACAAACAAATAACAAATGAACTATTTTAATTTTATTAATTAAATATTAAATATTCAAATCGGGTTCACACAATGGGGTTTTCACATTTTATCGTTTTCCGTTTCTTAACAAATCCACAGCCAATGTTATTTACATCTGGCCTATATACTAGTTTAATTAATAAAACCAATTCATTTATTATTGACACAATTACGACATATAGGCAAAGCCAGAGGCAGTAGGTAATATGCATCATATTATAGACGTTAACTGTATATACGCATAAAGACAATATCCGCAAAAAAGTCGCGAGCGTCATCGAACGAACGCACAGACGAACACTAACAGAAATCCGCTATTATATATAGGGGATTATATATAGGGATGCGCGCATTTCAACCCAAAACAATGTGTTCCATTTTCGATCGCGCGCGACTAAATCGCCAGTGGGCGCCTAGTCTTTAGCGAACGAGAGGACGAGTCGAGTGTTAATTGCGCTTGCGTGAATGGCCAATTAAGAGCGTCGGCGCGCGACGCCTCATCTCGATTGGACGCCAAATTAAGGGCGCGTAATTCTCACCCGGAGTAATTAAAAGCGTGGGCGTGGCGCGACGATGAAACAACCATTGGACGAAAGGGTTCACACCCACTCGTTCGCTTGATCTATGCGATTGCTCGTTTGTTTTTTTCGCGTTGTCGTTGAATCGTGGTATCTGGAAGCAAATTCACTTGCCACATGTGCAAAAGCATGTTGAGACGGCGAGTGCAAAGGCTGGAATTTAGGTAGTCTGAGTCTGCAAGAGCACGTGATGCGCTGGGCGTTCTACGTTGTAGGACGAGCTTCCGGGTGTCCTAGTTCGTTTGTTTTTTCGTGAAAATTTTCATGTATATTTAGGCTGACCGTACGTCCCGTTTTCGCTGGGATAGTCCCGTTTTTGTCGTGTCTTGCGCTCGTCCCGTCGTTTTCGTAAAATTGTTTGATTTGTCCCGTTTTCCGGTTTATATATTTAATTGCAGTTATTTTTCTGAATATACAATTAAATTTGGTGAAAACATTAAAAAATAAGTAAATTGATAGATTTCTGGTAATATAGTTTGATTGACTAACAATAAGATGTTTAAAAAAATTTTCGCCTGTGGCGCTTTTTTTACCTTGATTCTACAATTGCTTGTTGTAGAAATATTGATAAATTAACTAAAGAAAAAAAGTCCTATTGGTAGATATAAAGTAAATTGATTGTTTTAGATTATAAAGTTTGATTGAGTAAAACATTTAGAAAAAAATTTTCACCTGCGGCTCTTTTTTGGCTTGTTTTACATGATTTTGACTTTACCCACTAGAAAAGTACCCTAGATCTTGATGTCTATAATTAAAATCGTTATTACTTAGCTATTTAAAAAAAAATTGAACGTGCAACATATTTTTTCATATAGGGGGAGGGGGGCATTTTTTCGCGAACCGTCCCGTTTTGGATTCTGGGAAATATGGTCACCGTATATATATTACACTGTATTTTTTTCGCGGAAAAGTTAGTCGTAAAAAGTGAAAGGTATAGCGCCGCGATACGACACGGCGTATAATTAGATAATAACTCCGACGCCGTATCGGCAAGCAACTTCATTACCGGCGAGAAGAATCCTCGTCGAAGAAGTTTCCCTTTGGGCAATCAGGTCTTGGTGCTAAATAAGCTCGGCGCCGCGGAGGGTGAGAATCGGTGGAAAGTGGCAGTGGGTGGTTTCAGCACCCACCCCTTTCTAGGGGCGAGAACTGGCCGGGCCAATCAGCGACCGCCTTAACGCAGACTCGGATTAATTAAGGGAACAACGCCCAGCAAACACCAGACCAGCCCATTTCATCTCCAAACACCCCGTCCCTTTTTCCCTCTCACCATCGATCCTGAACACCTCCTTCGACTGACCAACCCTCACTCGACTTTTCGCCTCCGAAACCACCTCCTTGTGCTTTGTGTGTGTGCGTTCGTTTGAGACCCAGCTTTTCTCGACACCACCATACTCACACTTGTGTAATTCTTCTGCATTTTGTATTAACAGAGTCTCTCAAACTGTATTTCTCGACTCACAAGAAATATGTCACTAAAAGAAAACTATTAAGGTAATATGATGTTATTTTCAGTAATCACAAGAATCCTTTTCTAATATTTTGTTCAATATTCTTTCTTTGATTTGCTGAATTTTCTTTATGCACAGTATTTTTTAAATATTTGATAAAATTTCAAATTCGAAATGCTATACTATTTTTAATATAATATATAGGGAATATTTTTTTGCTGGTATTCTTTCAAAATTAAGTAGTTTATTCAAGAATTAATTTGAATTTTTGACGTCGTACAAATTTCTGGATATTGCGTATCTCTACCCGCTTGCGTACAAAGTAAATTTTGTAAATTTCTCCATTATTCGAATTGCCAATTTACCGAACGAGCGAGCGGTGTGGAGAGATTGCTTAATCGCAATTTCCCGGGACTCTCGTCTTCACCTCACTCTCTCTCGTTGCCGTCTCCTGAATAATTAATCGGTGGATCATTCCGCCTCTCGATCCGAACTGGATGTTTAGCCTTTAAAAAAGCTCGTGAAATTATTCAGCCGTCGCTTTTGCATGCCGAACTTAATTACGAATTTAGCTTTGAAGTCGGGCGAAAAAACGCGCTTCAAAGAAAACTCCGCTCCGTAGAAATTAGTAGACGACGACGGGAGCTTCTGACGCTGATTACATAAAGCTCTCGTTCTTGAAGCACGTATCTACGCTTCACACGTGTATATAATACACGCTCAATATAAAAGCTACACATATTATATACGTACGTGTGTGCTGAGCTAACAAACTCTATAAACACAGCGAGAAAAATCTCATCAGCTTTCTCATTGGCGGCGAGCTGAGTTTTCCTAGAGACGTCTGGTTTTATACGCGGCACGTATACACAAGCCCCGTCTCTAATAAGACGGCGAAAGAGACGCACACATACGAGGACCTATATGCCAGACAGAGACGGGAGACTGGAAATTTTCCCGGAAAAAGGACCTAACGAATGTTGGCTCATTTACTAATGTGTCACATCCACACACCGGCGTTTCCCTCGCCCTCTTTCTCTTAATAGTTTTTCCCGATACGCAGGGTGACTTTTCCCATCTCTTGTGTGTGTGTATGTATGTGTTTGGGTTTCCCTGATGGGTTTTCTCATGTATTTGCTGATTGAGATAAGGGACGAAATGACCAATAGTGTGAGATGTTTCTCCTACCCTGAGCTGGCACGTGAAAATATTTTTGTGTTAATATTTATTGACAACGATCGGGTCACGCACGTTTTCGATATTTTTCAAATCGTGGATACTTAAAAATATATATGTATCGTCTATCTTCAGAATTTATTATTTTTATTTATAAATTATAATTAATTTTTCGAATATTCTAATGCTACATTTTATTTTGAAAGATTGAAACTCTTTCTGAATCATAAATCAACGTTGACGTAACACAATGAACAGAACTATGTTTGATGCGTTAAGATAGGTTAGTTTTATCGATTTTCCTTTTCAACCTTGAACGCTTTCATCGAAACTGTCATAAATTTTTATTTCGTTCTATCTTTCGATAAACTCGAGTAAATAATATTTTTCATTATTAAATATAATATAATATAATCGATCTAAAATCAATCAAAAATCTTTAATCGAAAATTTTCCATTACAAATTCTATCCACGATCTTATTAATACTTGAAAATTTATTTTGCATAGTTCTCAAGAAAATAAATAAATAACACATTATTAAAACAGCCAAAAAAATGCACAAAAGCTCTCGTCGACCAGCCGAAGTTATGAGAATGCGCGGTCTCAACTCGAATATGAATTAAAATTTTTACGTCTTTTGGCTGGAGGTGTTAAAAAAGCGTTTGGGGTTAAACGTCGACAACCTTTCTACACGTTTACGACTGCTGTCGGTCAAATTTAACTGCCTGCACAAATTTATATTCTTAATGCGTTTCTCGCATATCTCGGCCGAGAGTTTTATTTATCCTTTCATCCGTCGTATGTAGATATTCTATAAGCACATTTTGCTTTCGTTCTGTTCGCAATATTAATTTATTCTTTGTATTCACGGCTGCATAATTTGTACTACAACATATCTGAATACACACGTTTTTATCATATGCGGTTTAATTCACAACTATATTATGTATTTCAGATTTGTGACGCTCTCGATTAAAGTATTATATTATACTAGTATGTAGGCCCAATGTTAATAACATTGACTGTGAATTACGTAATTATATATTAAAAAAATCTATGCAAAAATATTTTATAACCGTTCCGTTGCGAAAAGTCGATGCCCGTTTGTTATATATTATATAAAGAATAATGTATATACCTGATGTTATTAACATCGGCTGTGAATTTATAACCATACTATTTTACGTAATAAAATAAAATTACAAAGATTATAGCCATTATTATACTGAACATAAAGACTAAATTTGGAGGTCGCGATTTTCGAGTTCGAGAATTGTGTAAATAGTGATTATAACCGTTATTTTAATGGGCATACAGGTTAAAGTGGAATGGCATAGCCAGTAGTAACATCTGCTACCCGATGCCCGTACTCGATTTAAATATATTTAATATTTGATTAATAAAACCAGTTCATTTATTATTGTCACAATTACGACATATAGGAAAAGCCAGAGGCAGTAGGTAATAAGCTTCATATTATAGACGTTAACTGTATACTCATACAAAGACCATATTCGCGAAAAGGTCGCGAGCGTCATCAAACAGACGAACACACGAACACACACACAGAAATCCGCTATTATATATAGGGGATATACTATGCTGCAATGCTAACCATTTTTACTTATTTTATATTTCTATATACATCACTTTTGTAGAAAATAAATATTCACAACTTTATGAAGCACTATTTATAAGAATCTTTTTCGTTACTAATTACAAATATATTTTATTTTTACTCGGTTCACATGCACAATACATAATGTTTTTGTAGTGAGCTCTCGATGTTAATTTTTTTAGTAGTCCTTGCGTAAGGTTGCGCATTTATAATCTGTTCAGTGTGAAAGCATCGCTGTTCTCCAGGGTGGTCTTTCGCGTCTCGACGATCTTTAATTACAGAAAGCCACCAGAGGATGCGTGCCGTGGTTGATGGCAATGGTTTTGGTGCTGTTGGCCGTCCATTGTTCATACAATGTTGCCAACGTTAACGACGAGACCGCTGATAATTGACGCTTGAGACTCGATTTTTGTTTTTGAGCCGTATCTTTAATTTGCAACCGACCGAAAATAATTTATTTGAAAAGTCAACATTTTTGCGTATATTATTTTTAATTACCTGTTTTTTTTTCGAAACGGTGATTTTAGTGCAATATTATATTTTGATCATAATGATATCTTCAAAATTTTCACTAAACGACAGTACGATAGTAACTTTTTTGTGTTAGTCAACGACGTGTTTGCGATTGAAATTGTTCCGTGTCGTGGTTAGCGTTTAGTATAACGACAATGGTGGTATTGACGACGCAAGTTCACAAATCGTACACTAAGCATCTTTATTGTTATTTTTATTGAAATTACCGTTGTTCGTGTTTTCCCGAGCTACACAGTGAAGTTTTCCCCCATTTCCCGCGATGAGTGAAATCAACAAGTGCCTCTGATATGGCAAGATTTCCTCTCATGACCTTCACTGTTTTTCCCATGCCTTTTCTCTTACGCGCTTTTCCGCATTCCCACCACACAATTTTCCCTCCTTTATATGCGCGTTCGTATATAACGAGCCGTCTTCGAATTTTTCTTTTTTTCTTACGTTTCGATCTTGATAACGCCTTATAACGCCAATTCATTCTCCTTTATTACGAGAACTAGTTTATAGTGCCATCACTATAAAAGTTTTATTGAAATATATTGCATAAGCGTACTGATACGCTTGCATTGCTCACTCAAAAAGGGGTGGCCGTTCTAAGGGGTTGCTTGTTCCCCATTTTATATCATTTATATACATTTGTTAGGCGTATTTGTTATTCGCTATTCGGTTCTCGTAAAACACGCCATAAAAATATCCTAGTCGACCGGCCAAATAAAAATTTATTCTCATACATACCCGTTCCGTTATCTATTATTTCTTATCAGTCGATTTGTTTGTGTTTTATATTGTTTGACGATTTCGCTAATTTTGAGTTATGATTTTATTTTGAATAATATTTGTGTAATTTTTTTCAATGATTCGAAAAATTTGAATACTTAAAAACGTCATGTTCTGAGATCATCATATCCATCTACTGTCCGAACTATTTTCCGCTTAACTTCGACAATAGACGCCGATCGATAGATTTAACGAACTGTACCTTTGACTGTCGAAAGTGTTGACAAAATAGAATTTCGTTCGAGGATCCATCGATCTTGGATCGAGGATCGTGGTAGACTGCTTGTCGCTGAGTGGAGGCCAGCGATTGGTCGGTGGGCGCCGCCCCCCACCCGCCGGCCCCGCCCACTTGCCCACCCACACTTGCACCTTTGTTCTACACTTGCACTATGCACTATGCACTCAACACTATACGAACCAAAATTAACTAGCATTCTTTTATATTCGAACCTTACCGACAGTGCCCGTTTTTTATATGAAATATTTCAACGAAAACTATTTTCCAAAAGATAATGAAAAAATAAATTTTTTATTTAATTTTCCAAAAAAATAATAAAATGAATTTGATAACACTATGCTGAAAGATTAGTAGGATACAGTGTTTTTGCAAATTTTTCTATTTTTTAATTTCTCATTCCTCAATAAATTTCATGATTTTTCGAAAATTCTCGAAAACGTAAGTTATAATAAAACTATTCTAATACTTTGTATATTTAATATTTTTTTATGCGTGGAATTTTTTCGATATCAAAACTACAATAATTTTGTAAACCTAAATTCATAAATTTACGTATTATTCTGATTAGCTTCGGCTTGATAACAACACCGTAAAATTTAATTCTCTTGATGTTTCATTTGAAAATGATATTGTGGCTGTTATGAGTGATGGTGCTGCTGTTATGCAAAAAATTGGAAGATTGTCACCAGCACATTAACAACTTTGTTATAATCATGGAAGGCATTTAGCAGTGTTATTATTATTATTTATATAAAGAAAGAAGTCGAAAACGAAGATACTGATGATGATAATTAAACACGAAAATAATTTCCATAATAACCAGTCTCTAATTAAAGAGTTTAGTATATTGGAATAAACAGAATAGTTTACAGCAACTTAAGATGTATTATCTACTATAAAACTCACGTATACTGAAAACAAACGCAGTTTTTCGTTTGCAAATGATCTTATAACTAAAAAAACGTATTCGAATGAGCAACTCAGCGTTAAATGCATTAATTTTTTTAAAGCACTACTTAAAAATGAATTTTTAAGACACCTGTGTATTTTTAAATCAACTTTAATTTCCATTATTTTAATTTATAGAAGTATTAAAAAAATTCTCGAGAATTTTTTTCGAAGAAAGTGAGAATTCTCGTTTCTCGATTAACGAAAAATTTCGAGAAATAAGAAACACTAGTAGAATGAATTGAAAGTCATAGAAAATGCAACACGATAAAATAATCCGTTTTCGAGTTTCGCAATACCTTTATCGTCCGTCACAAGCGGGAGCTCGCATTTAATTGTCGAAGAGTGCTCGAGGACGTTATCGTAGGATTTATGCGTGGCGAAAACAATGCGAAATCTCCGCCGTTAGGGTTGGCCGCCGCTGGCTTTTTCCTTGAACGAAAAAGACAACGACAACGGCGGCGGCCTTCTTTGTCGTTATCGGTGGCGGTCATTACCGCGGAGAATGCTTCTTAAATCATCACTGTAATAAATCGACGTGCGTCGAATGTAAATATGTAGTATGTGAAAGTATAGCGACACGTTTTATCTGGAATTTTCGATTATTTTATTTTGGTCGCAATATCGCCTTCGTTGCGCAATTATTTTATAATTTTTTTTTTATTCGCGTTTCTTTTGTGTAACTGTTGAAAATTTCGAAATTTTCAATATAACTACTTTCGACCGCGGATTATTATACTAATATGAAATCGACGATGCGAATCGAACGAAAGCGCGATCGTGAGAAAGCGTTCGACAATGCCCTGCAGGGCCGCAACCAACAATTTTTGATTAAAAACTGTATGAATAATTTTCGAGAAGTATTGAAGTTGTTATAATACTCCACAACACGACCTTAATTGTGCAAAATGATAATTTCATTAATTTATTTTGCGTTTTCATCATTTAAAAAAAAAAACATTTATTGTGAATGAAAGTCGCAAACTATTATAATAAATATTTTGAAGTTTTAAATGTCAGACTGAAATTTCAAATCGAAGTATCTGCAACGTTGATTTTTTTTTCGGAGCGCATGATCTTTCAAGCTTTTTGTGTAAAATATACCCGTATTGAGCGTAATTCTGGGATGTCGTTAAGAACAAACTTTTAGGTGAGCTTTAGGGGGTCCATGGGGTAGGTAGGTGGTATTTTAGGGCGGCTGCGCCTTGAGCAATAAGCACCGACTCCGGCTTCGACGAACGATACTTAAAAACTTGAAAGAGATCTTATTCTGGTGTAAGTAGACACGGTGCTGGGTAACTCGACATAAGGATGCGACCTCACCATCTATAATAAAAATTAACCAAAAATTTATTAATGTTAATTTAAAAATAACTAATTTTTATTTAAAAAAACGATCTGCACAATCACTCGTTATTTATTGTTTGTTGAAAACCTCTCCAATCTTCGTTTACTTTTTCCACAATGTAAGAAATTCATGTTCAGTTTACTCCATAATCTTTTGTTCATCGTCTAATCAGTCTTTCTATAATATATTTTTCAATTAACTACCATTAAAATTTCTTTATATCCATAGAAAAACATATGTATATTTATAAATATATTTTGAAAATTAATTTTGATAGCAATGTAAGCTCACACCTTAACGCCTATGAAGTGTATAAGAGTTTTTCCATACATGTGCACATACAGCATCGGTGTTAGGGGATTGTAACGAGGCCTCGTTATCGGCGAGGTGTGCCCGTTTAGCAACGAAACGGCTTAACGCCCCATTCTAAATCCCATAATAAACCACCTCTGTAATTAATCCCCGCTGAATTTATGCCCGATACGGACCGCCATTTATTCAGCGTTCGGACCCGAGCTTTCGCTGCAGCGTCGCCTCCGAGGATTATTATTATATTTAATAATATTGTGTATCGTAATATAGCCGTGTTTTGTTGTCGTATTGGCCCTTGATCATACGGCACACAAAGTCATCCGTCTTCCAGGCGCCGGTCCGGCTGTCTCCGGAGACGGCACCGGGCCGATAAATGCTGATCGGTAACCCGCGTCGTCCTGCAAGCTGAACCAGGCGTTCAGCGACCCACTTGCTTTGGGAGTATCCGCCTTGCAGATCTACAGAAGGACCGATCTCATCCTCCTCTCGAATCATGCGTCCCGCAGGAAGGTTCCCCGGACTGAACACCGACACCGTGGACACATAGTGCACCGGCTTGGCTCTACCTCGCGAGGCGAGGCGCAGGACTTCCTGTGTGCCGAACACATTCTCAGCCTTGAGACCACGGTAGGGCTGCGTGAGATCGAGTCGCGCACCATTGTGATAGATCACATCCGTCATCACCGCCAACTGCTCGAACTCATTGGGAGATAAGCCAAGAAGAGGGCGAGACAGGTCTCCGATGCACACCACTATCCTTGGTCGGTATGAATCCTTCCACACACCATAGGTTTCGAGGCTTCGACGGAGTTTGGTGCATCCCTCGTCTGGGCACGATGCTCGAACCAGGCAGTGAATCGACGCACTCGTCATCTCTAGCAAGTCGCGTAGCAGGTATGCACCGAGAAACCCGGTTGCGCCGGTGAGGAATACATGTGTCGGTCGAATCGCCCGTTCGAACGTCCCGTCATTCACCCCTGTAGGCGTCACATCAGCAGGAAGCACCGCCTCTGCTGCAAGATCGATCGGAGGATCTTGAGTCATCGGACGCCCCTCACGAATGGCCTCGATGAGACGCGCGAACTAAGCGGCGTGCATCAGCTCTATAAGATTCCTCTGCGCCAACGCGCCTGGGGCCAATTCCAGCAGGCAGTCGCAGCGGCGTCGGCCTCCACAAATGGCACGCACCCCGGCCCACTGCAGCAGCAGGAAGAACGCCTGGTGAACCTCGCCATTGCGCCGCTGGTTACGCGCGATCAGGCCCGCATTGGCCGGCTGATTATCTTTGACGACGTCACCGAACGCGCCGAACTCGAACAGCGCTTTCCGCAATTCGCTTTTGGCAATGTGCAATGGGCGCTTTATGAACCAGCCAGTGGCGTCTTGCTCGCCCGCCAAGCCGTGCAAGCAGTGGCGCGCGTCGCCCAGCAACGGGGCGTGACAATTCAGCTTGCCGCAATCGCTCCACCCGCTGAAAACAACGGTCAGCTCAATGCCCTTACCACCAGCGAAGGCACCACAATTTGTGCGGGAACGTATGTGTTCGCTTGCGGCCCGTGGTTACCCAAAATGTTTCCCACGCTGCTGGGAAACCGCATTTATCCAACGCGGCAAGAAGTCTTTTATTTCGGCACTCCGGCTGGCAATCAACAATTCGCGCCGCCGCATTTTCCGGTTTGGCTTGATTTCGCGGCAGGGTTCTATGGCTTGCCCGATCTTGCCGCCCGTGGCTTGAAAGTCGCGCTCGACCGCCACGGGGCAGCCTTTGATCCTGACCATGACGAACGCCTCGTCACCCCTGACACGTTGGCCGAAGTGCGCGATTATCTCACCGAGCGCTTTCCCGCGATGCGAAACGCGCCGGTCGCCGAAACACGGGTCTGCCAATATGAGAACACTGCCAATGGCGATCTGCTGATTGATCG
>JAOXNN020000072.1:1035356-1055074 GCA_028571205.2 Hydropsyche betteni | reverse complement strand
AATATTCAAATCGGGTACACATTTCGGATTCACACAATCGGGTTTTCACATTTTATCGTTTTCCGTTTCTTAACAAAACCTCAGTTAAAATCGAGCCTATATACTATGATATATAATATTGATAAAAAAAATAATTATTCCAGATCGCTTCTGAGCCGATAGTGTTTCGCGCTTATGACGAATTTATTGCATTTCACGTGCGCGAACACGTTCACGTACACCTCCCCGTAGATTCGCAGAAGATTGTCGTCGTCCACGGAACGACAGTATCCTCGGGGTGCCTCTGCCGCATCCATATGTATCAGAAGGCTCTCACGGAGAAGCGTGTTTGCCCTCTCACATACACACACACACACACACCCCCACGTGCACACATATGTATAAGGGGCGCACTCTCCTCTCCGGGCGCTGCGCCCCCACGCCAGAAATGAGAATGAAACCGGCGCTGGGGGGCGAGCGGGGCGCCGACGGGGGTCGAAATCATATTAAACACCCCCCGGGCGGGCGCCTCCGCCCCCGGGCGCGCGCCCCCGTCCACCCACACGTCATCTCGGGGCGCCGTCGCCATGGCAACGGCCCGGGACAACCTTGCATGATATTACGTATGTACGGCTCGTAGTTTTTCTCGCGCGACTCTCGGGGGCGCAAACCGAGGGTGGCGGAGCCCCCGCACGACCGCCTGCGCCCCCGCCCCCCCCCCGCGCCCTGGCCGTTACGTGTGAACGCTCTGCCTTAATTATATACGGTGTGCGCGATATAATCCGACGGTGTGTTCCCAATCAGTGGAGATGCTGTGCGATTTTATTTAAGAAATATTTTCGTCGTAGACTCGATGTTTTCGATGTGTGTATTTTGTAGAGATGTAAATTTGCTCGGCCGTTATCGGGAATGTGAACCGCTCTTGTTTACATTTTTCGAGTGGAAACTTTTCAGTGTAAATTTACTCGACCGTCGTCGAAATTGATACAGTTTTAACAACGATTATTATTGTTGCTATTACTACCGAAAATGCTGTCATGAAAAAGTAATATATTTTCACTGATAAATAGGCCTGATGTTAATAACATCGACTGTAGTTTTGTTAAGAAACGGAAAACGATAAAATGTGAAAACCCGATTGTACGTACCCGATTTGAATATTTAATTAATAAAATCGAAATAGTTCATTTATTATTTGTTTGTGACATATAGGCAAAGCCAGTAGTTAGTAGGTAATAAGAATCACATTATAGACGTTAACTGTATACGCATAAAGACCATATTAGAACATCTGTATCTTTCAAATCACGAATGTCATTCAAACACACACACAGAAATCCGTGATTATATATAGGGGATATTTTCAACAAAATAAAATAACACCGAGTATAAAAAAAAAACTCATCGCAAAGGTTTGACTAGCGACGTGCGCCACGCAATGTTTTTAATTATATAAATTGTTCCGATCGATTTTTGGAAACGTCGCGGCGAATAGTTATGTGCGCGAAAATTTATTAGGTTTCCAGCGAGATGTGTGTAGCGCTCGCACATCACGTAGTACACACACGTGGAGGCGAGTCCACGTACACGTACACGTGTGTCCTTTGAAAACGGCCAGCGGAGAACATTGCCCCACCTCCCTCCCCCCGTTCGGATGAGAGATGCACCAGTAAATCACGTCAAATCCTCATACATAAGCAACAAAAGTTTGCGCAGACCACGCCGCGCTAGAATGGGGATGTTCCTCGCTCGCTATGCTTTTATTGCCACTTCACCTAACGTCGACTTCACCTTTGAATAATAAAACGCTTCGATAATTTAAATTCTGGGCCTGCAAAACGAAAAGGCAACAAGCAGCGAGATTGCTCGCTTTGAATCGTTTGTTCGTTATTTTTGTACGAATTGTCGTTGATTGAACTTTGATCGGTCAATGCATGTTTGGATTTTTTTTCAGTTTTTTATGTTGTATATGCGTGCACGAATTGACTATTGAATTCCGAGTGGGACATAAATACAAAAATAAAAAAAGTTGGTCAACTAGAAACGTTAGTTTGTTCTTGTCATATTTACGAGTAACTTCAGTACAATTCCTCCCCTTAAGCGACGTCAATCATTTTTTTTTTATTCGTTAACTGCAATTTTTCCGATTTATAAATATACATGGTAATTTATTTTATATTACATGACAAATAAACTGCTTTATTTTTTTCCTCAAAACGCAATTCGATTTTTTTTATATGAAAAGATAATTAATACGGAATCTTCTAAGTGTAACAAATCGCACTCCAATTTTTTACCAAAACATCGAACATTTTCCACGGACCCCTACAAAACGGTGCACAAAGACTCAACCCCTGAACGGCGGCATTTTGTAAAAGACACAAAAGGGTTATTTTTTCCAACTTTCGGCACCACTTTGATCTATCTCATCGAATCATCTTTATTATTGTCGTTAATTACACTACTACATACACATAAATTATCATCAATCAGAAAAATTTTCACGCATTATTATATTGTGGTTGTGTTGTATTATTTTTTAATTCGTATTGGTTTTTAGAAATGTTCATTTTTTGCCGCAACTTAAATTATCAACGCCTAAAATGGATTTTCGTTGTCATTGTTGAACGTCACACACGATCGCATTCCATTTTATCTTCGAAAGAATTTGTTAAAAAAAAGTGTGAAACTATGGAAAATCTGGAACGCATGCGAGGATGTCCTCGGATAAATTTAAATCGAATGGTTTCCCATCACGTAATCGTTACACGAGCGATCTGTTCAATCTGAAATCGATAATTTTTATTTTGTTTCGAATCGAGTACATTTTGTTCAATTTACCAATATTTTATATGCTGAAAAAGATTCAAACTTGAACATCGCAAAAATACTACAAGAGACGTTATTTACTGTTCGCGCTGTATAGTTCTGTAAATGGAGTTTAGCTGTAAACTGAAACTTATTTTCCCTTTTAGATATCTATGCGACTCTCCACATACTCGACAGATACTTTGGCTCGATACATGATGCGAGTATTGAATCTCTAAAAATATACACAACCTGGAAATTCATTAAAAACCATCGCCCACTCGTTAATTAATTGGAAAATCAATACCATCGAACGTTTCCCACGGATAACTGGTCATATTGTATGGGTATAATTATCCTTTAACAGTTTCGCAATTATCCCCGTGGAATTTTGCGGTTTTCATACAGGGCCGGTCAAGTTCGTGTCGATATCATGAACTCGACCAATTATTTGCGAACGATACCGCCACATACATACGAAACCATTTATTATATCTTACACACAAAGCACCGACACTGATTTACGTGTTCAGTACCAAAGTTGATAACCCCAAACGCATACATATATTTTAATTATAATATTTTATACAGTGTAAAATAATATAGATCTTATAAAAAAACTGTCGATTTAACACAGCCACCATACCCAACACCGTGAAATACCATAGTATAGCTAATTGCATCCGACATTCTTCGTCGCTTTTCACATCACGAAGGACGAACAATCACGGTCGTCGACAATGCATCGGAGGAATGTGGGCGATCTGATCCTACAATTAAGATCGAAATAGTGGAAATAAACTTACTGTGGTCGAAAAACCATCCCCGTCATAATCTATTGGTAGTTTCGTTGTGCGAAAGCTCGACTCTCGTGATTATCATTCGAAATTAAAGCAACCGCAACAGAAGAGCCAGCCTCGTCTTGCGGTTGCTCCGAAATTGATATCGTTCGATAATTATACTAAATTGAGATTTTTTTATGGTGCATTAGAGTCCTTTGTTCGTTCAGACAAGTTCTCATGCATTTTATCGTGTATTTTAATTAAAATCCGAGTGGGTATAAGGGTGGGAGTTTCTAGCTCATGACGGGTTCTGGCTCACATACGCAACTCAGCAACTAAACTTTTATCGCTGAGCTAGAAGCGCATGTGAGCCAGAAGCGTATATGAGCTAGAGCCCGTAATGAGCCAAAACCCGTCATGGGCTAGAAACCCCGGTAGAAACCCGTCATGTGGTAGAAACCCGTCATGTCTATTATAGCTACTAATCCGCTTCGTTTTAAGCAGATGGCTAGGGAGAGGTTCCATGTTCGTGTTATCCCTGCCGCAATTGTCCAGACTGATATCAACTACAGGCCACGGTCCCAGGATGGACACGCTCGTGGACGTCGGAGCTGGAGATGGTGAAGTCACGCTCAGGTGGTCTCCTCTATTCGATCAACTTTATGCCACCGAGATTAGCAACTCTATGAAAAAGCTGCTCATTTCGAAAGGATTCAGGTTCGTTTGTGAAACTTAACTATTATATCTTACGTAAAATTGCGAAATAAATAATTATATTTTCAGGATATTAGATACAGAAAACTGGTGGAACCATGGTGAATTCAGCACCGTCAGCATGCTGAATCTCTTAGATAGATGTTCACAACCTCACAGCATGCTGAAGACTGCTCGACAAGCGCTCAAAGATGACGGTCTTTTGATTGTTGCATTGGTCTTACCGTTTCGTCCATACGTAGAATGTACGTATCTATTTATAGCTAGTAAATAGGCCCGATGTTAATAACATCGGCTGTGATTTTGTACCCGATTTGAATATTTAATTAATAAAATCAAAATAGTTCATTTGTTTGTACATGTAAAGCCAGTAGTTAGTAGGTAATTAGCATAATATTATAGACGTTAACTTTATACACATAAAGACCATAGCCGCGAGCGTCATTCGAACACACAGACACACAGAAATCCGTGATTATATATATGGGGGATATAATCATTACCATAGTGATCTATTGGAAAATGGGGAAGCGTGCAAGATTTATAATTTTAAAAAATAAATTGCGAAAAAATTTTTACTCTTAAATCATATGTATGTACTCTTTCGTTCAAACTGCACTGCACCATCCAAGTATTTGAAATTAAAATAAATTGCATTTTTACTTTTTGAAATCACACGTACTCCTGGTAATTTTAAATGAAATAAATTCTTTTGATCTAATAAAAAAGAAATGATAGAGGGGCGCAAAATTTAATACATGTCAAGAGTGCCAAAAATATTGCTACGGCTTTGAATATAATACTTGTGTATTAAGTACTAATTTAATTACCGTTGTAGATTCCAGCGATCATTCGCCATCTGAAAGACTCCCGATATGTGGAGACACATTTGAAGAACAAGTGGAATCGTTTGTAGATTACACAAGAACAGAAGTAGGATTGGAGCTAATCACTTGGTCGAAGGTGCCATATTTATGTGAAGGTGACATGAACCAGTCTTATTATTGGTTGGATGATGCAATTTTCATATTCAAAAAGAAATTCTGAGATTCTTGAATTGTCAATAATATATTTAAAATAAAGAAATACGTGATTATTCGAGTAATTATTTATTGCACATAAAAGCAGTTCTTACGATAGACAAAATGTTGTATATAGGCATATCACTTGGTGATAGATCATAAAAAATATCCTTAGGTTAAATTTTTTACTGGCCGATAGCAGTGGGCAGAATAAATAAAATATTTTTATCACATTACACGAACCTTACATATAAGAATACATATCCGTCATATTTACGCTCAAAAATTACGATTCATTGTAATATTTACTATCGAAACGTTACTGAAATATATCTAATTGTAAATGATATTGAAAAAATAAGTTCAATTAGTCAAATCCAAAGATTTTTGTCATTTAATACTAATTGCATATATTTTTTAAATTATTCAAAATGTAGATATGTCACATGTAGTGTATAAAAATGAAAAATATTTATATATTAATAATAAGTGAGAAAAAATTTATACATTTTCAACAATAATCACTATGTAATTTAGTGTTAAAAAGTTGAGCTACAAATTCTACTCTTTGTCAATTTTTACAATAAATATTTTCAAATAGGAAGACTAGTACTCGAATCCATCCAGAATGATGTTTTTATTATAATATATATGATCTGTTCACATGATAAATAGTAAACGTCCGATCAAAGTGAAAATATCCCAGCACATTCTCATACAGTTTTCGATCAAGTTTGCCCACTCTCTATCGGCCAAATAAAATTGAGCGCTTACAACTAACATTCAGTGTATATTTAATAACACTTATGATTGATTGTTCTTTGTTTTCATTTAAAAAATCTGCACTTCATAAATCCATTTACAGCAGTTAATAGTACTACTATAAGATTTCCTAAACAAAAAGCATGCAATTTACAAAGAAAATCACATCAATTACACAACTCTGCTTCCCACAACATGTAGAAAACAAAAGTTTATTAAAACTTTGAAACATTGTAGCACATACTGTATGCGCACGCACGTACAAATTCACACCTTCATTATTTTTTTAGACTCTAAAGCTTATAGAAAGAGTAAAAAAGAGTAAAGCTATCTAATAAACAGTCTTGGGATAACATTAGAAACTACTTGTCGCTCGGATAATAACTGGCTTTATTTCAGCTAATCCTGAGCTAATAAAGAAAGCATGTGCAGCTAAACATTGGTGTTGAAAACTTATTGTTACACATCAGTCACACTACGACCTAATAAAAAATATTAATACTGCCTCAATTTTCAATTTTCTCAATTCTCATAAAATTCCTAAGTAGAGAGTGATTACGTTCAACTTTCATCAATGCACATATTTTACATGAATTAAATTATGATAACATAACTGACACTACAAGATTTCAATGTTTTGTACGAATACGTAAAATATAATATATTATACAACGGCGATACAAAAAGGCCATATTTCTAAATAAATATAATGCGTAAACTTTTTAAATAGACAATTGGTCTCGAAAGACGCTTTGTTTTTAGATTCCATTGATTTTTACTTGGATAAGAACTACACAAAGAATTTTTATGAATTTGAAATATTGTGATGAATTCTAGAAAAAAATTTGAAATACCAAAAATTTTAGACCATCGTTGGAAAGAAAATAAGATAAATCCTACATTTAAGGACCAGTTGTATAATTTCATGCAATCCTTTTTCTCTAGGAGATGACCATAAATAAGATAATAATAGTCATTAAGTGACAGTTACGATATTACCTAAATATATATTCTGAGAGATAATTAAATAAATATGAATTTGATTTTTTGACTTCAAATATAGTTTGCACATAATATTGAATTGCTTGCTTCGCCAGCAAATCAAATACGAACATAGGAAAAACTGATAAAACAATAAATCATCTCAACTTTCAAATGCTCAATGAAACTTGAGTTAAAATTAAACATAAATATATTTGACTGGGGATAAAGTGAGATTATGTATCTGAGACTGCAGTAAAATCTCGATTATTCGGATTGATTCAAAAATAATAATTCTCAAAAATAGTAGTCTTTACAAAATATGCATCCAACAATGTATGCAACAAAATTTTATTGACTCATGGCAGAATATGAGTATGATCAAACTAAAACGTCGACAAAATCAGTAATAAAAAAAAAAACAAATCCACCCAGCACAATGTTTTTTTTGCTAATTAGTGGTGGTAATTTTTATATTTATGTTTAAAATCTTCTATTATTTAAAGACAACTAGAATATTATCAATATTCTGAAAAAAGTTCACTGGGACATAGATAATTAAACAATTGCGGTTTTACTGTAAATATATTAAAAAAAATTGAACTCGACTAATTTTCTTCATTTAGAATAATTATTAATGCCAAATTGCTGACAAAATGATACAACAATTAATGAAAAAATTTCAGTTATATGATAATAATAATAATTCTGTGAACTGTAACTCCAACAGTTCCAGTTTTTTTGTATCAAAGAATATTTATAATAACAATAATAGTATATACGTCATGATAAAATAATAAAATTATTCTTTATCTCTAAGTAAACAATAATATACATTCAATTGGAAATACATGAATAAATCTATGAATAATAAAAATCATAAAAACCAAAAATAGCTACCTGAATTATAATATAATAGTTGCTTATAACGCTGAATTAATATTTTGCAGCAAATACAACAAAATATAAAAACTTTATGTGTAAAAAAAATATCAATAAGGTTCAATAACAAAAATATCATATAAAAATTATGATTTCAGAATAACATACATATAGGCCAATTTATCACACATCAATGTTTTCAATTATGAAAGCCAAGTCGATACAAAAAAAAAAAAACAGAGTGATCTACCTTTTTTTACAAATTCACAATAACAATTCAAATACACAAATACGATGATGAGAAATTCATACTTTTCTCTTTACAAATTTCCATTACTCTACTATGTTTTAATTATCCATTATTGACTACATACGAGATTCATTCATCAGGAAAAATATTCATTCCATGTCTACAAATAATTTCTAACAATTATGAAAACGCTGGATTGTTATAGTTTATATTTCTAAAAACAATTAGGTCAAAATTTTATTTTGAATTTTTCACAATATCACAGATGTCAATCATAAAACCTGGACGATATAATTTTTTTACAACGGATTTATCATTACAAACATGAAGAAGAAAAATATTGAAATTCTCTAGTTAATACACAATTTAAACCAATTTCGACTAGAATGCAATGAATTACCATTATTAAAAGAGAATTTCGACAAAAATAAACATTTAAATAAATCTATCTTTTACTCATTTTCAGATCTAAAATATATATATTTTAGTTTTTGACTTTTATCATCATATCTGAGAACGGAAGATTTTTTGAAATAAATA
Source organism: Hydropsyche betteni (assembly GCA_028571205.2). Taxonomy (NCBI): domain Eukaryota; kingdom Metazoa; phylum Arthropoda; class Insecta; order Trichoptera; family Hydropsychidae; genus Hydropsyche; species Hydropsyche betteni. Next base: position 1,046,354 of record JAOXNN020000072.1, on the reverse strand, counting down.
AAATTTAAAACAAAGTCAGAGATAAAAACGGTTCCAAAAAATAAGGGAAAAAAAGAGATCATTACAAAAGGAATATGTACACGAGTTCATATTTATAGATCCTAACATTAAATTTGTGATCAGCAATATCAAATTGTTGATTATTTTCCTTTTAATTTTCATATGAAACAAGAATTAAAAGAAAAAATCAAGTTTTATTCAGTTTCCCGTCACAATTTTTCTACTTTCAGCAGTCAAATCTTCAACACTACTGGACCTAGGATTCAAAAAAGAAACTTATAAGGAACACACAATTTAAAATACTTGAAATATTCAAATGAACTACCTGAGTTTATCGTCGTTTTTCCATGAAGTGACTTGTATATGCGGAGGTGGCAAATAACTTCTCAAAGACTGCACTAACTGGATAGTGTCCATCAGAATCTTTTGAAGTTGTTCGCTTTGTTTGCCATACGGCTTGCACATCGCAGGACGCACACAAGGTCGCATGCGGTGTAGATTACGTGCCAATTCAGCAAATGCGCGGACCACACGTTCCTGTCCACCTCCAGCACTGCTGTTCGAGGTTGCACTTGCTCCTACTGCAGAAGTCAATCCTGCCAAACTACTAGCGGAGAGTCCTTCCAGAGTTTCAAGATTTGCTCTGCAAAATATTCGATTTGTTGAGATTACGCTCAACTTAAACATTTTAACACTTTACCGACTGCAGACGCTAATATCGCGTCCTCAAATACATCCGACATATTTTTCCGACATAAACAACATATTTTTTTCACACATATATTTTTTTATATTAGCTTTTGTTAAGTGATCTGATATATGTTTTTATTTAGCATAACTTATTAGACCTAAGATAAAATGAATTTAAGTACTGACAGTGGTTTTCAACTGTTTTTAAATATTATTTTCAATATAATTATTTGTAAGTATTTCTTGATTAAATCAATTGAAAAAACGTACGTTTCTTTTCATCAACATTTAAATGCATGTGTTGAATAATTTCTGAAAATTTTGTGAAAATTTATTAATAAATAAAAAAGTTAGGACGATTTTAGTAGGTTGCGCTGAAAAATGAAATTTTGCGCAAAAACGTACATTCGTTGGCGTAATTCCAGCAGTTTTAATAGCCGGTCGGTAAAGTGTTAATGTGAACGTTCTATGTATTTTACCTTAAAAAGTCGTTCAACTTGTGATCGGATGCTTCATAGTGTGCTAGTGGATTAGTCGATATTCCACTAGAAGATTTTGATTTAGATTGTTGATTTAGACTTTCAATTTGTTGTTGTATAGCACGTTTTTCTAAATTAGCTAAACCATATTTTTCCATGTTTTGCTGAGCAATAGCACTAGAAGCAAAAACAGCAAAAATCAATTTAAAAAACTATAATTTTTCAATATAAGATAACTCATTAAATAATCGTTAAAATGAGTACATTTAAAAATCGAAAAATAAAATACCGATTTTGCTGTTGAATAATGGCTTCGCGTATTTGTTGTTGTCCTTTATCTCGAACCCTCTGTTCTCTATCCAACAAAGCAGCAGCAGCATGCACAGCCGAATGAGTAGACGTATGAGACGATGAACCTTGACTTTTGGACGTATCCAATCCCAAATCTATACCGCTGGCAGCTGCGTAATTATATTTCGTTTAATCGACTCAAAATTTTTCTTAAACAAGTAGTATAATAAAAAATCAAGAAAACCTAATGCGGCCAAATGAGGAAGTTGAAAGTCTTGGGGTAGAGGAGTGCCTCTCAATAAACGTTCTACCGCTTGACTGTCAGCTAAAGATCCCCCACCTGTTTCTAAAAAGTTAACTGTATTTGAACTGTGTAGAGTAAAACCCTATATTTAAATAATGCAACGGCAAAATCAAAAAACTGATAATTTAACAAAAAGAAAACAAATTAACCTGGTATATAAGTCGGTTGTTGAGATAGATGTTGTTGAATCGACTTTTGTGTCATTTCTAGTTGACTTTTATAATAACGACATGCGGGATTCGGGCAATTTTGAACAACTTCAATAATAAACTCTTTTTCCATTCCGAACTGTTCTCTCCCTATCGTGTAAGAGTCGACGACCTGAATATAAAAAAATACACATTGATGTGAAAAATTATTGAAAAAGAACAAAAGTGAAAAAATACTCACCGCTCGTACTGTGCCTTCTATCCCTAAATGTAAGCCATGAGGTCCGTTCATATGCTTCAACATAACGGCGTTGGCAAAATGTTCATACGGAAGAATGATCTTTCCGTTTTCGCGTAGAATCAAACGTCCCTGAGTGTCGAGAGCCACACGCGAAGCCATAAGCCTATAAAAATTAACAGATGAATCAGATCGAACATGGTTTAAGTATCGAAATAAGTTTTGTAAATGCTCACTGCAAATACGCTGCGCTCGGCAACATGGACGACTCTTTCAATTCGGTGAAACATTGCAAAAGTTCTACGCTCGGGTGCCACCCTTTGTTTTGTAGATACAGCTGCAGCAGCATGTAAAGCTTTTCCGTCACGTAGCCCTCGGCACCCGAAGCGGCCCCGCTGCTGCTCCCGCTGGCGGAATTCCCAACGCTAGAATTGGTTTTCGATAATACATTCTTCATCGTTTCGGCTAGATCCATTTTATACACATCCACGAAAGCGCGCTTTTGAGAATCCTGAAACATAATAGACTAGTAAATAAGCCTGATGTTAATAAGATCAGCTGCCCGATGCCTGTACCTGATTCGAGTATTTAATATTTAATCAATAAAATCGAAATAGTTCATTTGTTATTGTCATATATAGGCAAAGCCAGTAGTTAGTAGGTAATAAGCATCATATTACAGACGTTAACTGTATACACATAAAGACCATCCCCTATATGTAATCACGGATTTGTGTATGTGTGTGTGTGTGTGTGTGTCTGTCTGTCTGTTCGTTCGTTCGAATGACGCTCGTGACTTTTTATAGTAATATGGTCTTTATGAGTATACAGTTAACGACTATAATTTGATGCTTATTACCTACTAACTACTGACGTTGCCTATATGTCACAAACAAATAACAAATGAACTATTTTGATTTTATTAATAAATAAACATATAAATACTAAATATTCAAATTGGGTACACATTTCAGGCTCACACATTTTATCGTTTTCCGTTTCTTAACAAATCCACAGCCGTTGTTATTAAAATCGGGCTTATTTACTAATATTAGAATATAAAAAGTCGCGAGCGTCATTCGAACTGACAGACAAACACGCAGAAATACGTGATTATATATAGGGGATATGGGATTCTTATAAGAATCTGACAGGAACGGTCAAAATGTATGAACCGAAACAATAATTATCGATTGACAGCGACGGGGAACTGAAAGCGCCCGCGACTTGACTGAAAGGATTAACGAATGAAACTTTCAGAGTCACAGTTTCAGAGATGCTAACCTTTCAGAGAAACGCGGATATGTCGAATCTGATGAAAACAAAACTGAACGGAGGAAACGAGCGGAGGAAGTTTGGGCGCAGGCGCGAACGCCGAGGGGGGGACGAGGGGGGGTTCGCTCTTCGCTGTTCGTCCGCTCGTTCGTCGCGTTCGTCGCGTTCGTCGCATTCATCGCGTTGGGTGCTCACTCACCAGTGCTGTGGTTCGATCTTGCTGGTCAAATTAATATCGAGACAACATCGAAGGCTCCGATGCGCCTATTTACACTTTCACAGATCGCCGGCCGAAGCCCTCCGCCGACACTTGTCAAACCGACGACTCTGGTGTCGAAAGCGTCATTTTCGCAACCATTAGTGAAATAGCGCGAAAAATATGGTAGCCGATACAAACTTGCTCCTTATTATTGAAAGTAGTATATAGGCCCGGTGTTAATAGCATCGGCTGTGAATTATGTTTATATATAAAAAATTAAATCTATGCAAAAATATTTTATAACCGTTCCGTTGAGAAAAGTCGATGCCCGTACCCGATTTGAATATTTAATATTTAATTGATGAAACCAAAATAGTTCTTTTGTTATTGTATTATTGTTTTCATCGACACGTGGGTCATTTTCAAGTCGCGAGCGTCATTCGAACACACAGACACACTCATACACGCGCGCGCGCGCAGAAATCCGTAATTGTATATAAAGGATTAGCGTTTTACAATTAAAATTATATAATGGACTTGTCTAAAGGTTCACCTCGGGACCAAAGTGGCCCCCAATTTTCACGTAGCGTTTAAAAATTAGCTATATTTTTACGAATTTTGATGTAATTCAAAGAAAATTAATATTATTTTTCGAATTATTGAAGAATCAATTTTTTAAGTGCATTTGAATCAAAATATATGTATTTTATTATTAAATTCAAAAAAATACATGTCGATTATGTTCGTGAATGACTGCGTTATGTTCAGATTGCGCCCGCATTTGTTCAATTATTTATTTCGATGAAATTAGCATTCTCTCTAAAATATTACGACGAATCGATCCAAGAATCATATAACAAGACAAATCGCACATAAAATAAATTACGATAATGAAAAAATGTCGCAAATAGCATAAATTAGTATTTCGATTTTATCAATTGGTAGCTGTCAAAAAATGGCTCACACAAAACACATGCGTATGTGCCCATAAACAAACGGCGTTTATTCCGAAACGTACCTACCTACTCATCGAAATAGTTTTATAATGGAGATAAATAACTTTACCCATATTTTAATACTTTAGCCTAGACCCCCAATATTTGATGGGGAAACCTTGTCTTGCAATGGACACATAATGGACCAATAATGATTATTTATTAAATTTACAACAATTAAAATTTTATAATTTGGAATTTTTAATTGGCCCCCGATGTTTGTATATTTTTTCAGTGTCCCTTCCATGCAATATACAATATTTAAGTCTGAACCACTCGACGTTTGCATATCGCCAATTCGGCGATCAAAAAATATATGGTCGTGTCGAGTCGCGTTTAGATATCTGTCATCGTATTCGAACGTTCGCACGTGTTGTTGTTCGGTCACGATGTCGTCCGACACGGAAATCGTCGTAGGTACGTACGAGGAATTCCTCGTCGGATATAGAATAAAAATAACGGTAAGACTTTCAACTGTCCATTACGATCGTCCATAGCCTGTATATTTCTAATTTGACTATTCAGGAGGACGACGATGTCGAACTTGTCCAAAGTTTCGCCACCCACGCTCACACCGGTTCCGTGAAGAGCGTTTCGGCGGCTGGAAAGTTTTTAGCTTCCGGAGGGGCCGACGATAAGATTGTCGTTCACGACATGAAAAGCCGCATCGAAAGTAGAGCTCTATTAAACCACAATGGGACAGTGAATTCTGTCGCCTTTTCAACATGCGGCACCCACTTGTTTAGCGGTGGATCCGATGGAGTATTTTGCGCCACCAGAACGGGAAACTGGCAAACGGAAAAAAGTTGGCCCAAAGCACATAAAGGTATTCAATAAATATACATTTTGTTCGTTTTCGTCCAAAAATTTTTAGTCACACTCACGTAATCTGCATACTTTTCAGGTTCTGCCATCACTTGCATAGCTATTCATCCATCTAACAAATTGGCTCTCACGATAGGAGACGACAAAACATTGCGGACATGGAATCTTATCAAAGGACGTCAAGCCTACGTCACCAATCTCAACAGCAAAGGAACCGCCTATCCCGTGTCCGTTGTATGGAGTCCGAAAGGAGAACATTTTTCATTGACTGGATACAACGATGTCAGCGTCTGGACGATCGCGAACGCTGGAATCGAACGAGTTCTGGAATGCAAAAACAAATCCGTCTGCATGACTTGGATTTCGGAAGATTTGACGGCTGTCGGTTTAGAAAATGGCAAAATATTACTTTTCGATCTGAACACAGAAAATAAATACGAATTCGATGCCCACTCGCAGAGAGTGAAAAGTATAGCTTATGAAAATTCGTTTTTGTATTCTGCATCCAGTTCGGGTGAAATAAAAATTTGGAAGTTTGACGAAGACGAAAAAACTTTGGAAGAAAAGAAATGTTTGAACATCGGCTGTCGTATTACATGCCTCACTTTAGTCAAAGCTATAGAAGTAAAACTAGAAAATTCTAATTTAGGTCCCGAAGACGTTAGCGAAAAATCCAATGTAAACAAGAAAAGAAGAAAAAATGAATTAGACAATTTCGATTCTGAAGTCTCCGTCAATAAAATGAAAAAACAAAATCCCCCGTCTTATGTGTCTATCATTACTGTCGACGACGATAACACTGATGAAATTAAAAAAATTACCTTGGAGAAAAAGAAGAAAAAAAAACTCAAAAGAAAAATCAAAAATAAATAAGAGATTTGTACAAAAGTTTATTTCAATTTTCAATCGTTAATTATGTAAATAATCATGTATTTAATAAATTTCTTTCGCCAAATACAAATAAGCGTTTCATCATTGATCTTCACTGTACATTTTAATGGTCGCTTTAAAACGAAACATAAGCGCAACTTCACAACAACGCCAAGATAAAACTCGATCTCGAAAGAAACGAATCGGTCACCAAACGCTAAATGTACATTTTTTCAGTATGGCAACACTTCGTGTCGTTGACCGCGAGCGTTGCCAGCTTTCGCAGCGCCATATGAACCGAAGCACCCCGCCCACGATCTGCTTTACGCGAGCGCCACCCATTCGAGTCATTTACTTACCGCGCGAGTATCTTTCGAAAGTATCTGACATTGAAAACAATTCAAAATCGAATTAATTCAGAAGCGAACGATTCGCGATTAAGAATAAAATATTCTTATATATAATTGAGAGCGAGAATGAGAGCGTGTGCGAGGTGCTTTAGACGCGTGCGGCTGATCGATAGTGGTATAAGTGTTTGGCGTATTTGCCGGCGCCGGCGATCGCACATGGCGCGACGTAAACACGAACGCGGACGCGCCTCTTCCGAACCAAACGTGGAGCTGATGCAGGTGCAGGTACCGGAGCTGGTGCAAGTGCCAGTGCCGGTGCCCAAGAACTGAAGACCCGAAAGGCAGCCGAGTTCCGGCCGCCGCCCCTGTCAAAGTGCAAACGTCAAACGCGTCGGTGGATCGATCGATATTGCATACTGCATATTGAAGTGTTCCGTGAGTTTCATTATCAATGTCCGCGAAAAGCCGGGATCGATACGCCCACTCGCGCGGCTCCCCTTCACCCCTTCGCTCTTATTATTTCATTAGTCTCCCTTTAGGGTAAACAAACCGATCGATGCGGGACGTGCACGTCCCGGTTGTATAACGTGGATTCGAGAGAAAGTCGGGACGCGTCGGAAGGGGCGTGCCGCTCGTAGTTTCCCACGGTCGCCATCGCGGGGAAACTCCGATCCGAGAAAATCGCCCCTACCTTTCTTCGCGTCCCCCTCGAAAACGCCCGATTCATACAATCGATCAAATGTCTCTTGCGCTAGGCGCACACTTGCGATTTAGTCGCGCGCGATCGTTTAGTCACAAAACGCATTGTTTTCGGTCGAAGTGCGCGCATATGTCATTTCAAACCGAAACCATTTTCGATCGCGCGCGACCAAATCGCCAGTGGGCGCCTGGCCTTACAGAGATAACGTTTTCGTAAAACTTGAAATTTTATCGATATGCACGGTATTATCTTGCGCGTAACGAGACACCGTCCGGTGTCGATTTTGCTCGAGCCACGTTTACCACAGTCCCGGAGACCTTGTCCTTATTTAAGTGTTGTCACGTTAGTGGCGTATTCGCTCTTGTCCGACGATTTACGTTTGATATGTCGGATTGTCTCGGTTAAAAGCCGCTTTGGCGTAATCTGGTATTCGAAAGGATCCGCCGGCGTTTAACCTGCGCGATTGCGAAGCCTTACAAGGTGGCCTTTCCGTTATTTCGCGTCTCTTTTTTCGTTGTGTCTTGCCTATGGAAAATTTTAACGTTTCTCTCCGGCGGATTTCTTTGAGCTTTTCTCGCGGCGTCTCTCCGGTTTCGCTTTCTTAGAAAAACTGCATCCTTTTTAGGATGCCGTTCGTCGAAGTTTTGCTCTTTATCGAATTTCGCGTTTTCGAGTGACGTTAACTTCTCGGGTTTCAGTGAAAGGTAGGCGACCGAGCAAAATAAATATATGGATGTGGCTATTTGCAGATACGGTATCTGCGAATTATTAGCTATTTCAACTTACCGTATCTGCAAATCATTAACTACTCGCAGATACTACAATCTGCGAATTTTTGCCTATTTGCAGATACTGTTTGATTATTATGCATTGTAGCTGATTTCAAAGATTATCGTATCTGCAAATAGACAATAATTCGCAGACACTGCATCTGCAAATAGCCACTAATTCGCAGATACCGTATCTGCAAATAGCCACACCCTAAACATATTGTAGTATGTACTACGTGCGTGTATTATTTTCGAAAACAATCTTACAATTAGATTAACGCGTTTATATTTTCATATTCGGATGAGAAAAACGGTCGTATTTACGTTGTTCGCGGAGGAATTTGGACGCGCAATTTGGCCGGTACACAACTAGACGACAACGAGACAATTGTGTATTTTTATAAAACACTAATGTCGTCGAAAGTTACACTGAAATAGTGCAGCGGGAGCTCCTCCAAAGTAAAAACTAGACCATCGCATCTGACCGGTTCCTCGGACCCGCGCTCTCAATTTCTTCGCACAGTCTCGCTTTTTTATTCGCACAATGTGCATTACAATGTACATAATATTATTCGGTTTTGGTTAATGCGTTTTTAAATAATTTTTTTTATTAAAATTCAATTCAACAAATGATCAATTTAAATATAATCGTTATCCACTTTTTTGGGAGGTTTTTGATCATTTTTCATGAAAGTTTCGTAGTTTTGAATTGAAATTGAAATATCCAATAATATCGTTTAAGACACTGGTTAAACGTTGATATTTTTTTTTTTTTAAAGTGTTGCATCGAATGGAATAAATGTCAGTCGGATAGAGCCTTATCAGGAGAGTAAGCAAGATATGGAATCACTTTCGAACCGAGTTCTTAAATCTTGTCATCAGTCAGTTTTGCAGTATAAAGTCGGGCGTTATCATGTTGCAAGTACAGTAAAACCACCTATAACGTCAAAATAGATTCCAGGTTATAGGGGGTTAAGATTTTTCAATTTTAATTTTTTTTTTTGAAATTTTTACGTGTTAACTGCTTGTTTCAAATGCATTTGAAAAAAAATTAAAAAATTCGAATTTAGATGCATTTGAACAATATATAGGGGGGGGGACACGTTATAAGGGGGTTTACTGTATACTTGCTTGTTTGCGATTACAAGCCTTTTTTAAAATATTTTTTCTTTTAAACGTTTAAACTGTTCAAAATGAAGTGGTGCTGTTATTGATCGTCTAGGTTGGAGAAATTTTTGATGAATTAAATAAAACTTTTTTCGCTATCAGTCCGGATTTTGCCATCTTTCTGGGTACCTGTTTTTTGACAACCAGTGTTTTTTGCATCCTTGAATATCATAAAAGACCTATTTATTCTGCGACCGATTATCATTTTTTTTTTATTTAGATTCATTCCTCCGCCAGAAATTTGTTACCAATCCAAGCGATTAAAGGCCTTGTTAATAAAAAGGTTTTTGACGATTTCATAGTCTCCTAAAATACAGAATTCTATAAACACGGAAGATATTCGTCACCAAATCGTTGGCAGAATAATCTAGGTGTAAATTGATCCAATTTTGAAAATAAAAAAAGTCATAGCATTTTATTTGATACAAAAAATAGAGCATTTCGAATGTTACAACCTAATACATGAAATATTGTATTTAATTTTCTTTATCTTTGTATTTCCTTGAATACGAAAATTTTAATAATACGTATATTATGATGAATAATATATTATATATATTTATTTAACGATATTAATTAAAGAAAAATTTTTGAAAGTCACATTTTTTTCTCGAGCGTCCCGTTTCGTGTCCTGTTAAACATGGTCACCCGAATCCTGACTCATATTTTCGGACGTATTTGCATAGATTCACACGACAACCTCGTCCCAGTTAATTTTTCGCGACACACCTCCGAACGGGAGCCGTTCGATCGAATTCCCGTTGAACTTATGAATTTCTCGCATCACGCACACTCCACACAACAACGACGAAGGGTCGTTCACTGAAATAGATTACGCGCCGAAACTCGTTCCCGGAATGATTAATGTTCGTCTGTTGCGCAAATTCACCACCCCTTCGCAACTACCCGGCGGTTGTATATTAACTAACCCGCGTGTCTCGGGAAAATCTTCGAATCGAAAAGTGTCCGAGTCGCGTCTCGTGTGCATTTTCACGTGTATTTTTCAGTTCCCTTTCTTGCGAGAGGCCGTCGACGGCTTTCTCCGTCGCCGGTGCGAGAGTGTTCTTTCGGTTTTTGCCAACGACGGACGTGTACGAGTCGTTAAGCCGTTAGTTCGGTTCGATTTCCAATTTTCGTGTCGCTAATTTCGTAATCGATCTGGAAATATTTGTTTTTTTGTCGATTTCGGGGCTTCCCGTCGGTTGTTTCGATATATAGATGATTTCTGGAACGTTTCTTGTGCAGTTCAGTGTTTTGTATAGATGCTATTTTTTTATTTGATGTGTGATATGTATTTTGTATACGGTAAACCCGCTTATATCGTTCAAATGCATTTTAAATAAGCAGTCAACACTAGGCTGACCATATGTCCCGTTTTCGACGGGACAGTCCCGTTTTTGTCGTGTCTTGCGTCCGTCCCGTCGTTTTCGTAAAATTTTTTGATTCGTAACGTTTTTCTGGTTTTATATATTTAATTATAATTACTTTTCTAAATATACGAAAAAAATTGGTAGAAATATAAAAAAAAAAAACATTTGAAAAAAAATTTCGTCTGCGGCACTATTTTTGCCTTGATTCTGCAATTGCTTGTAGAAATATTGATAAATTAACCAATGGAAAAAAGTCCTGTTGGTATAAATTAAGTAAATTGATTGTTTTTGGTGATACAGTTTGATTGAGTAAAACATTTGAAAAA